>OOFG01001759.1:0-12235 GCA_900323295.1 Molva molva | reverse complement strand
GGGGGGGGGGGGAATCAAAACACAGAACGGTGTTAAAGGCCCGAAAAAATAGTTGTTTCTTAACCCCCAGGGACTAGCCTAAGTGAAATGGCATGTACATGGCATTTACAACTGCTTTTTGATCTCTCCTCTTTAATCTGATATGTTGCTCCTCCTCGACCTCTCTTAAGATAAAAAAAATATTTTGAAAAAGGTTCTGACTCTCTTGTGTCTCCTTGTATTTGATCAAAAGCATGATGTTTCACAGATGACATAGTTGGCCCCTTGGACTTCTCAGAGGAGTTTTAGTGTGGGTAGCATGTGACATTACTGTGAATTACCAGGAACAAGTGTCTTTAATGCGTGCAGGTGTGTGTAGAAGTATAACAAATTTGCTCTGCTTCTGGCTGTAGTTAACTAAAGCTACTGTAAAATACAACTATACAAATATAAATATGCCTACGGATAGTTTCCACTGCTGTTTTGACCTGAGGTAAAATGGAACACGGATTACGGATGCAAGTGCATCGTGATGCCAGTTAAACAAGTTGTATCAGTATTGTAGACACTAGCATACAGGGAAGTCAGGGAACACTTGCATCTGGAAGCCAAAAGCACCGCTGATATAATATAAAAACGTCCAGGTGTGTTTCTCTGCCGCGTGATTGGACGGCACTAAAGCAACAAGAAAAGGTGTTTTTTTTTCTCCTAAGTGATGTATTGACCCTTGGCAGTTTATACTGATAAACCTATACAGCCCATCCACTCAGCCTCTTAGATAGTGCATGCCACAGAGTCCAGCTCATGGAAAAGTCTTGAGTTTGACTAAGTGCACTCTCTTTTTTTTTTGCCCTGTCCTTACCTCAGTCACAACTCACACCCACACACAGCCATACGTATGCAACACACACACGCACGCAGCCTCACACGAGCACGCACACACACGTAAAGACATGTGCACACAATCTCACGCACATCACTGAATGCTGAGGTAATATGTAACAGTAGAATACCCTTAACTGTCGGTAAAATAAACCATGGCAACGAAAGATACGATTTACACAGCTTTACAAGGACTACATTGCAAGACACAGCCGTTATCTGTCATTAATACATATTTCGTACAATTAAAACAAATTCTGACATATTGCTTACATTACATAACACCAAATCTTGTCGAAAAAGAGTTGACCGTCAGCGATTTAAAAGCAAACAGGCGACGCAGTTTGTACTGCAGTCCATGGCTGCAGTGCTGCTCAGTATATGTGCACCTTAACAGCGCCCTCTGTATACATCTAGGTGCAACTACATGGCTAGAGTTAAAAGTTGAGGGGTCGATTTAGCTAAATAGTATGGCTACGTTTCTGATGCATTCATGGGGGGATGCACTGTCAACACAATCCGACAATGAATATGCATGCATCTGATCACTTTTCGAAGTGTTAATACACCATTGTGATTTTCAAGTGATCCGTGAAAGTAGCTTTTGCAGATACACATGGTAACATATGGAAACTGAGATTTTGACATGCTGGCCGCACCTCTCCGAGCTAACAGCTAACTAGCTGTTTGAGCCAAGCGGCTCACTGTACTTCTAAGAGGAAATAAAAAACAACATCTAAAGGTTGGTAAGACGGTTTTTTGCATTTATATTTATGGACTAACTATCTAAAGGAGTTGGTTCGAGCATAGCCTTACCAGCACTAGTGGCGACGTTATAAACTACGATGGTAGCATGGGTCCTGTAGTTGCGTTGCATTCATAAACTGTCATTTGCGCTCCTTTTTGGACATATTTGGGTTTTGTCTTACGTTAGCACTTAAAGCTTAGCCCTAAAGCATTTATGATGTAGTTACCAAGCCAAGCCATGTCCCCGATTTTCGTTAGTTATTATTATTATTATTATCATTATGCATATTGTTGTTATTATTATTAATCCCATGGTCGCAAATTGGCTTAGCCATGAACCAGGTAAGGTTTATTTTAAAGACTACCTGACTACGTAGGATTGTTATATGTCAAATAGGACAATGACAATAATGACAATAACCAACGCATACTGAGATTAAGGTCCGATGCACGTATAAATGTGTTAGACCGTTGTATTTAGTCGTTTATTATATTGAAGAAATGCTAACGCCTCTCCTTCTAAATGCACCAATTTCATTAAGAATAATTTAGTATTTGTATTTTGAACCACGTAGTCTAAATGTATGAACTTCCTTTCATAGTTAATACAAACATTAGTCATCATTAATACAGCCACTTGCAACTTGGCAACACCTAGCTTGTTGGCAATAGCTGTAATACTCAAGGCAGTGAGACCTTTTGGGATTTCAGTGATGGATGTTGAATGAATAACACCCTGGTTCAAAGTAACATTGCCAGATAAGTGCCTTGGTTAATGTATTACAGTAGGAGTTTGGTAGCAGAGCATGTCACTGCCTCTTGAAAGATTGCATGTATCTTCTATTATATTCAGGTAATCTATATTTGAACAGTGGAGGGACCATTAAATAACGTAAACCAGCACTCACTGATACCCTTTAGAGAAGTTGTTTGACCATTGTGGACGTTGCAGCTAAATACACAAACAGAGGACATTTGCATATGGTGGCTCGGGGACAGCAGTTTGTGTTTGAGATAGTTTATTTTTCTTCCACAAGGATGATCACCCCTTGATAATTTACGAATGCGGCAATCTGTTTTTCTGTGGTGCCACTAGATATCCTAAATACAAATACAGAGTTGTCATTCTCCCCAAAGGGTTAGAATTATTACTGGTACAGAGTGTAGAAATTGACCTTTGAATTTATCTCAGTGCTTGTCTAGCCTAAATATACTACTATATACTACAATATACTCCCTTAAGGCATGGCTTTATGAAAGGACAGTGATTCTAGACTATGCCGTGCTTGATGCAAGTCCAGACAGGTGGAGAGGCAAAACTGTAGCGTGACATTGCCTGAACAATATCCAAATGCATATTAGTTTGAATCCTCTCTGTTCATTTTAGATTTCCAAGGGGCGTTATCAACGGGCGCAGACCAAAATGTCTCTGGACCGATAGGATAGACCTACAACCAATCAGAGCAATGAAACGTGTGACATATCAGTGGCAGCCACCTTGGCTGTTTCTGAAAATGCCACATAACTTTATACAAACATTTACAAAGAGGTATGCCAAAACAGTCAAACCGTGTGATTCAGGCCAACATTGGAATAGCAATGGCCCTGTATGCTAGTTAGAAGAGAGAAAAATAAGGAGGGCATTTAGACCCATGTTCATATCACATAAGCGCTGGTTAGCATGCGGCGAGCTAACTGTGGAGATCTCTGGATCACGGCTCAGCTCAAAGGAAGGAATGCACGATGCTAGCCAGAAGAATTCCAGAAGAATTCTTTGTGAGCATTGTCCTTTGCATTACATTCATGTTTGGGGAAGTGCTTTCAGAAAGATCGCCCGAGTGATTAAATGTTCAACACTGGCAATTTCGTTTTTTAATAAATCATCCCGACAAGTGGCTTTGTTTGTAGCCCGGCGAAAGGAAACGAGGTGCCACTCTGAAGTGAGCAGTCTAAATATTCATACTGCCTCGTTGAGTCCAAGTCCTCGTGGAGACAGACTGGGAAAATAACATGTTGTGTGTGAACTCTTAGAAATTGCCCCTTAATAGCCCATGCTTCCATTCGCAAGCTCATTCCCTAGGTGTGTCGGTTCGTTTTACGTCAAATTGCCCTCTCCCATTTTGTTCCACCCAGGACACCCAAGGGTGTGTTCTTCGCACACGTTGGGGCATAATTGTGACAATAGCGCTGAGCCAGCCTGCTGCTCTCTGCTTGCGTGTCTCATATTTTCCGTTGTTAAAAACCAACAGCCCTTAGACCCCTATTGCTTGTGTGTAAGTGCTGTGCACACACGCGCGTGCACACCCACACATGTGCGCACACACAAGAATGAAATGCACCTTCAGCCTGTTTTGTGTGCTGACCTAGGACCTGCTGTGTCATGGTTGCTGGGTTTGCCAGGCGTCAGCGAGGGAGGAACTTAAAGGGGAACTGCAGGCTTGTGCAATCACAGCACTCACGGGCCTTTTTCACCTAGCTGGATCTAAATGTTGAATTCCACATTCGGTTCCCGCCACCCAGCTAGCGTTTAGTACCAAGAAGGAACCAAGATGGCCGCTAGGTCAATGGTTGGGAATCAGGGGTCATGTAAGGCAACAAAACACACCTGCCGGACAAACTGGTTCCCTGGTCGATGCATGTAGCGCAGTATCCTGGCGTCAGCAGGCAAGGCCAAATCTGATCCTCACTTCTGGATGTTATCTACTGCTAACCAAGGGATATGCAAGGTTGGGGTGGGCGTGAAGTGTGATTTAAATTTTCAGATTTGTTTATATTAATGCAGAGGCCTGGGGTAGTAATAAATATGACATTTTTATATTCGGTTCATATTCCAGACCCAACTGGTGGCCATTACTGTATACATGGTTTCATGAATATAGATAAAAATAAATACACAGCAAATACGTTTTGGCTTAGCTATACAGCCCCTACCTGTCTGACTTTCTAACTATGCTCAAAAGCGACCTATAAAAAAGCAAGGTCTCTTTGGCCTAGTTGTTTGCTGATAAATCGCAGAACTTTCCTTTTCTTCTATGGCACCCACACACCTAAGTGCATAGCAGGAATTTCTAAGGGTTTGCGGTTGGTCCCCAAAGTTTGCATTGTGTAGCCACAATTTATGCTGCAATGTCAGCTGCAATTTTTAAATATCTCCATCCAGCGATCTAGTCGATTGGCCACCATTGTTTTGAGTTACACTATGTTGACAAACTGTTTGCCTTCCCCATGGGGCTGTGCACGCATGCGGTATCTCTGGTATGTTGTAGCTACTGGAACTAGCGTGTCTAACCAGTATGTGTTTACATCCTACTTCTCCTCCGGGGCAATATTCACATTTCTCTTGTTTTGCTCTCTTGTTTGGCGAACCAATGTCTGTCAGTTTATACAACACTTTCTTTATTTAAAACCACTGCTTGTACTAAATATTCAGGAGTCAAATTAAACAAAAACAAAGTGGGCAGGAGATTAGCTGAAAAATGTTGGGTAATTTTTCATCTTCCAATTTTTATTTTTTTATGTGTAACAGTAGAGTGCTTCTGTGAATCATACTGTAGCCCACAATGAGTTACCCGCAGTCAGAAATTGTTCCCCTATTTACATTCCAAACCAGGGAATGTCTGCCTCGGATTTTCCACTGTTTGTGGGAAAATGTTTCGGAAGTATACCAGAACCAGTGTTTCCCCCTACATGCATACAGTAGTGGTGCACCGCCACTGCTGGATTACCAGCATCACAGTGATCAGCCATGCAACTTTTTTTATAATTTGTTTAATTAAAAATGATGTGTGCCCCTAAAATTATATTTGTTATATTGAAGAACATGTATATCATAGGTGCCCCCCACTTCCCCCACCTCAATTGTTACATTGTCATTGGAGAAATATTTGCAAAATAGTGTTGTGCTGTGCTGTAAAAAAAATGTTTCAGGCAAAAAGTGCCCACACATGCTACTTGTTTTTATGTTATAGTGTTAAACAATTTCTCTCCATGACTGTGCCCATCAGCACTGTGCACGGGCACATCAGCACCATGCACGCCCACATCAGCACCGTGCACGCCCACATCAGCACCGTGCACGCCCACATCAGCACTGTGTGCACGCGCACATCAGCACTCTGTTCACGGGCACATCAGCACCCTGCAGGCATACATTAACATAGTTCACCTCACACACACCTCAGCAATGCTGCTGTAAAACATTTATTCTCTAGTTAGATAGGGGCTCCGCTGCGAGGTCGCTTACCAGCAGAGGTCTGAAATAAAGGATGAATTCCATTGAAACATGACCCCCCTCCACACAATAACCCTATCGTTATTCAATTCTTGGAATAGCTTCCCGCAAGTCTGACTTGGGCTCCTCAAAACTATGAAACTTATGCCATTGGGTGGTGGATGCTTTTATCCAGAGAGCCTTACATTATAGTGAGTGATTGCATTTATACTTCACATAGGTTCCCTTACTGGGTATTCAACCCTTTTTCTTTCTTTTTTTCACCCAACCAATTCTCTCTCACTCTGGTCTCCTCAGGTATGGCGGTGTCTGTGAGGGGCCTGTACTTTGTGGTGACCCTTTTCTTGGGCAGTTTCTTCGGGAGTGTGTTCATGCTGGGCCCCTTCCTGCCCCTCATGCTGGTGTCTCCAGCCTGGTACCGCTGGATCACCGACCGCATCGTGGCCACCTGGCTCACGCTGCCTGTGGTGAGCGAGAACCCATCTTTTCTTTTGTTTACGTAACATAAGAAAAATGACCGTTGTGCCCTTCCCCTCTCCTCATTTAAGGATAATCATTCGAGCATCATTCAATATAGGCTGTGGACATATGAGCATTGAACCCAGCCACTGTACTATCCTGGCCCATTGTTTCCACTTATCTTCCCCCCCCCATTTAAGCATAATCATCCAAACACGGACTACTATGAACTATTGGCATACAGTCTTTTTCACCCTAATTAATTTCCTCTAAGTCTGACTCCCAACCCCACCTTCTCCTTCCCTGCATTCATGTCACATTCATTCTGTTCAATCCCCTCTTTGGCCCTGGTCTCCAGTCCCTGCTTGAGCTGGTATTTGGCGTGAAGGTGGTCATCACGGGCGATGGCTTCGTCCCGGGCGAGCGCAGCGTCATCGTCATGAACCATCGCACACGTCTTGACTGGATGTTCCTGTGGTGCTGCCTGCTGCGCTACAGCTACCTGCGGCTGGAGAAGATCTGCCTTAAGGCTGCCCTCAAGGCTGTGCCTGGCTTCGGTGGGTAGTGCCCTGCTGGATGTGGAGGTAGAATGCCATTTAAATATAGTTCCCATTGGCTTTTATCAATAGCATCAGGTGTTTCGTCACGGTGGGGCATGTGGTGGCAGTGGCCCCCCCCATCCAAAAAACACGATTTGAGTTGGCCTCGTGAGGCCATCCAGATATTCAAGTTTGCGTTTACAGAATGTGAACTTGTGAGATCAGGATGGTATCACCAGGCTAACCCAGAGATGCCAACTCCTAACTTTTTATGCAAGATTTGCAGATTTTAGGTCATTCACTTGGATCATGTAGATCTGTAATCCAAATATTTGGGGGCCTTAGGGCTCAAGACTGCAACATATATATATATATATATATATATATATATTTCTCCCTGTAACCTTTAAAAAAAGGGTTGTCGCGACAAAGACATTTGATTTCTGAAACGTCTAATTGGTTAAAACACATTTTTTTTCACAGTTTTATTGGAATAACGCTTCGAAAAGCAAAACTGCAATATCACGTAAGTACTGTGTGGAAGATCCTTTGGATCCTCCACACAGCTTTTGGATCCACACTTGGTCCGAGTCTGTTTCTGCAGAGCTTCAATGTAAAGCGGGTCGCACACCAGACGAGCCACGGAGCACCCCGTCCGGCAGCGTCGCGCAGTAGAAGGACAATACACGTCGGAAGATTAGATTTAGGTCTTGTTCTGTGTTTAATAAAATTAGTGGTAATGGATGGCGCTGCGATGCGCGCCAACTTCCAAGGTTTTGTTCAGTGGTGGAAGTTATAGTGCGGTTGTATTGCGGCGCCGGTGTGAGTGCTCTATTTGGAAACACGACACACTTAAGTTTCAATGAGACGCACTGTTTTGCTCAAAAAAGGATAAAAGGAGCGCGAAGAGTTGGTTTGTGAGGAAAGAGATGTCGAGGCACTGGCGGTTAAAAATAGAAAAAGATCCCCTATGCAATACAAACTAAACGTAAAACTTATTTAAAGTGAGTGAATCTGTTCAAATGAATGAACACAGATGGATGGTACTTGACAATGGACCTTTCCCGTCTAATAAAGGGGTGCGACCAAATTTGTTAGGGTGCCACCAAATGAAAAAGTTAGTGGCACCCATGCCACCAGTAGAAAATGTTAGTCTTGAGCCCTGGCCTAGAGAGCATTGCATTTACGAGTTTTGCCGATATCGTTGTTTGTTGCAATGCATGGATTCAAGTCAATAACTTATGTCACTGATTTGACCCACTAATGCTGTCATGATGATGGGTACTTCGTATTAGGTAGGCATTACATATAAGTTACTTTCTTGAAACGTGAGCTTGCTGATTGGCGCACTTACTTCATCTTGTTTCACAAATCTGTTCAGAGCTCATCTCTGAATCCTGTTGTTTTCTGACTAAACGAAATGTAATGTCTAGAAATCCACTCTTTGTTTTCCTCCTCAATTGGTTCTAAATAGAGGTCGACCGATAGTTGATTTTTAAAGGCCGATATAATAACGATAGTTTGGAGCAGGAAAAAGCTGACGGCTGATTAATTGGCCGGTATTCCCGGATTGCCCCGTAACATAGGGATTACACGCCCCCCTCCTTACTAGGACTCTCAGCCCAAAATGCAGTTTTTTTAATCTTGTAGTGTTCAAATTCCAGCTGAAACAGTGGGTTCAACCAAGCGCGGCCAATCAGTGTTTGCACTACAGTAGGACTTCTACATTTACCATGGTGAAAAAAGCCTGCACAAGACTGTAAATGTCTCCTTTAGAAATAATAATAATGGAAATCATATTTTATTGATATATAGCCTCTCAAGTATAACCTTTTGACTTGAAATAGAATTAAGTTAATTAGTTTAGTTGTTAGGAAGAAGCTACCAAAATAATTATTTTTGCGATCCTAATAGAGTTGTTTTACCCAATAATGGATGTAAGTATTACTTTTTAGTCAGATTAAAATATAGTTATAAGTAACTAGAAATTAGCATGAAAAATGTGAAAGAATATCTTTCACATTTTTCTCCCGGGGAGCATACCCAAGACCCGTTGTGGCAGGTTTTCTCTGTCCATGCAATGTTCTCACCTTGTTAGCCCATACCTGTTTGCATTTAACTCCAAGTGCCACTCCTACTAAATCTAACATAGAAATAAAATAACTTACATTGCATTGTATGCATTTTCTGTACCGCTCTGCAAAGACTAGGGGTTGTGAGCCACCCAGACTAAAGAGCCTGGACACACCACTGCAAAGCGGGGCCCAAGAGACTGGCCCCAGTGGTACTCGAACCCCTAACCCTGAAACTGTTAATGTCATACTCTAGTTAGGGCTGAGCCCGAATATTCGATTATTCAGATATTCGTTTGTTAGGTAGGTATTGGAATCTCAATTCAGTATTCGGATATTAATTTCGTTTTGTTTTTATAAAAAAAATAAACTTTTAACTTCTGTGCATATTTGAGGACTGCGGGTAGAAGGCTAGGTTACATTTAGTCTGAATATCCCAGTGATAAAATATATATGTAAGGAGCTAGACGTCCGAGAACGCTTCACGTCAACGCTTCAGTTGAGGTAATCATCAGCCATCATCAGAATGGCCAAATATGGGATGACCAAATTATCATTCGTTAGTTTGCGATATTCAAACATTATTCAAATATTCCCGTAGCACTTTGTCAGCTGCTGTCCAGTGTGAGGATACGTGAGCCATTAACCCCCCTGGCCATCGCGGTGTTAATTGTTTTAGAAGGGTTTAAATAATGAACGTATTTAGCAGCTATTTCAATGTTGAAAAGAGTCCTAAAGACACCAAAAAGCTCCACCTACTAATAATAGTTTGTTGGTTATTTAGTAAACATGAATAGAACAGGTAGTGGTGTTTTTCTTTTTATGGCGATCTGTCCCCCACAATAGCGCCCGTGTGATTTATCACCGGGTAAATAGCACTAGTCCTGCTGTGAAATTTATTCAAAACTTTGCACAATGTTCAAACCACCTATTTGCTTTGTGATAATTGGAAGTAGGCCTACTCTCATAATTTGGAAACCGTGTGTGTTCGGAAACCTTTAGGCTGCATTGAAGCTCTGCCGTAACCAAGTCGAACTCGGACTGATGAGTGGATCTGAATATTGATCCGTGATATTGTTGTTTTGCTATTTCGCCTTTTTTGCTATTTTGTGAGTGTGGCAGCCATCTAGGTGACTTTTACTGGGCTTCTCCAGACAGTGGACGCAGGGTGGTGATGTTGAAGCCGGTTTATTGTAAAGTTTGCTGATAATGATACATGGCCTGGTGCTCCATGTTGCCTCGTAGGAGAGCTCTCTCTGAGTGTGTGTGTGGTGATGGCTGGTTTTACCGGAGCCCATTGATTTCTCAATGCACAACAGGTGTGCAGCCTCACCCAGCCCCAGAGTCCAATCAGTGTGACTCGGGGCAGGTGAGGCTGCTTAAACCAGCCATCATCCGCACACACTCCCACAATTTGTTTTTCCAATTTAACCACTTTAGAAAACAATCAGTTGATAAAAGCTAGATTCTGCAGCAGTGGTCTCCCCCTGCTATGTTTACAGGCAGTGAAAGATACGCACTATGAATGGATTTTTTCTTTTTTTTCTTTTTTTCTTCACCGAATATTCTGATATTCGTTTGGAATAGCTGAAGCTTGAAATTATGTATTCGGGCCAGCCCTAACTCTAATCTAGTTGAGCGAACACAGGACCGGAGATGTTTGGTCTCCCAGATCGGAAAAGCAGGATTCAAGCACACCTGACCTTATGTCATCCATACTTCAAAGTAAAAGTCCAACCAAACTTGTCCTTTTCCTTAGAGTACAGACAGGCTCATGGTTTTTCTACTGCATCACAAAACAATCAGAGGCAGTTGGAGTCCGTCGAGTTCCACTTTCACCCCTTGCTCAAGGTACTCTATACTTACTCTGCAGGATGGGCGATGCAAATGGCGTGCTTCGTGTTCATCCAGCGTCGCTGGGAGGATGACCGCAACCACATGGAGAGCATGCTGGGATACTTCTGTGACATCAGAGAGCCTCTACAGCTGCTGCTCTTCCCCGAAGGCACCGATCTTACCGGTAATGCAATGGAGAAATGGCCGTTTTACCGTTTTTTTGTTTCATATGCCTTTTCCATTGTCTTGTTTTGGTTTTTTCAAAATAAGTGTCTTATCCTACGTTCACATGGATTCAGGTAAACGGCAAACCGGATATCAATGAAGTGGAGAAGTGCTGGACAGTAAAATTAGGTGAGGCCGACAGAAAATACCGGCAACTGTAACGGTAGACGACATTGCCTTCCAAAGTTAAAATATTGTGCTTTTTTGCTGTCCTCTGGGATGGAATTTATAACCTCGTGTGACGTAGCTCCCTCCCAAGGAGAAAACGGGGGCGATCTGGACAACGAGAAGCTCATCATTTTTAATGAATGACCCGATTACATAAATAATAATAATAATAATATAATTACATAAAATAATTGTATATAATATATTTTATCCATTCTTTGTAAACAATATATATCACAAGCAATCTTTCATCAATCATGTGTATTTTTGACTGTTTGTTTTTCCAATGCCGTCCAGAAGGTGTTGTTCGTCTGCCGTCTACCGCCTGAATCCATGTGAACGCAGCATTAATGTCTTTAAAAAAAAATTACACTGGTTTTTGTTTTGTATGCATTTTGTTTTGTCTTGTTTTGGTTTTTCAAAAGAAGTGTCGGTGTCTTTAAAAAAAGTTTACACAGGTTTTTGTTTAGTATGCATTTTCTATTGTCTACTTTTAGCTTTAAAAAATAAGGGTCTTAGTGTATTTTTTTACGCTGGTTTTTGTTTTGTATGCATTTAGTTTTGTCCTGTTTTTAGTTTTTTTCAAAATAAGTCTCTTAGTCCTGCCTTAGCTCAGGCACACAGTGTGCCTGAGCTAAGGCTCTTATTTTGACACCTCCCCTCGGTCATCGCAATAGTACGTTATGCAAATGCCATTTCAGGAGTGATAAGACCACAGCTAAATCCATTTTTACACATACATGCTTCTCTCATTTGTATGAGATTTTCTTTATTTTTTCCCATCAAAATAACAGCGGTGAAACAGCATGTGAAAGCCTCTCAGATCCCTGGCTAAGCCAATCGATGATCCCGAGTGGTTAGAGCCGGGGTCTAGCCTCATTCCCCTCGTGACGTTGGAGATGACCAATCGGGCTTCGGACGTTATGTCATATTGGGCTTTGAGGGTTTTGTCTCTATATAGCCATCCAGCTTTGTTTCCTTTGCCGTGTGACCCTTTTCTCTTTCTGTGTTGGTTTATTTGTTTAACCTTCCCTAAACATTTGAGCCTAATTCACCTTCACACTGGCAATACCTTATCATGTGATGGCTTACACACA
>OOFG01001758.1:0-13007 GCA_900323295.1 Molva molva | reverse complement strand
CTCCCCAGCTTTTCTCATGTGTCTTGTGTTACTAGAACCGTCGTATGACATGGGCTCCTAGAATGAGTAGCAAACAATGTCTTACTTTAGTTTTAAAAGACAGCGAGGCACCACCGCCAGTAAGCACACATTTGGCTTAAAGATTATGAATAGGATGCATGAAGCACCTCAGCCTTGAGTCTACAGACTCAAGGCTGAGGTGCTTCATGCACCCGTCTGATTGACTGATTGAGTGTTTTGGGGTTTGGGGTTGTGATTGACTCAACTATTGATGGGTGAACGCAAGCGAACCTCGTGGTAGCGTGGAAGAGGACAAAAGTCCCTAAACTGGCGTGAAACTTGCTATTGCGGCAGCCTGGTTGCCATAGCAGCTGAACCCAGTCCACCCAGTGAATGAGTGCATCTGTTTATTCAGCAATAGGATGTTGGGCCAAGAGGGGGTGACTAGTGAAAAGCAACTGCTTTGCATTAGTCAGAGATGTCATAGATTATCTTATGGTCGATAATAGCAATATATAGAGTTGTTACTTTCAACGGAAAACTAAACCCTCAAACAAACTATTTTAAATGAGAAGTGATGGGTACTGCTATGGATTGATCCTGGTCCAAATCTCCACTTTTTCACGCAGTTTTGGGTCGCCAGGTAACGTCGATCAAACATTCTGGCTGCACCTCCCCAAAATGACCTTTCTTCTCCAATGTCTCTTTCTCACTCTCTCTCTCTCTCTCTCGCTGTCCTAACATCGAACACCTGTCATTCATCACAATGCGTCCCATCTCAGTCTGTTGCTCCTCCCGGTTTGTCTGTCCTTCTCTCCCTCTTAACTACTCCCTCATTCCCCCTTCTGACTCCCTCCATCTCATTCTTTATCCGTCACTGGGTGTATGTATGTAACTTTTGTGGACAGGATATACCAGCACACAGACACATGCTCAAAAAGGTCACAAAATCTTTAGACGAATATTGCGTCACTGAGAACAATCACACAAAAGTGACCAAGCACATACTAGCTTTACTAGCTTCCCTTCATGTATGCAAACGGTCTTGACATACGGCCACACAGACATGTGCACGTTACACGGAAAGACGTGCACGTAACACGGATAGACGTGCACGTGACACGGATAGACGTGCACGTAACACGGATAGACAAGCACGTAACATGGATAGACAAGCACGTAAGGTCTCACACTGTTGCTGGCCAGCGGTCGAGAGCTGTCAAGTTGGTGCGACCTGAAAAGGCAACCTACTAGCATTAGCAATGACATTAGCAGAGTAGCTACTGACTTTCTCAGACCAGACTGCCAAGGTCAAAAGTGCACCATCTTGGCTCCATGATGAGATTTTTGAGTAATATTTAAGCATCACTTTGTAATTTAACAGAATTCCCAGTCCCACTTCAAAACATGTCATATACACTGCCAGCTGCTCCTTTTATTTATAAATCCAACACAAATCTTTTTGCAGAACTTATTAAAAGGGCTGCTGATATAATCTTAACATAATGACGAATAAATGGATTCAAACTACAACTTCTTCAAACCCATCAAAACAGAACATGAGATATTTGGTCAGGAAGGCCCGAGCCGAGCCCACACCAGATCCTATTAGACTCCACTAAGGAGGAATAGCGTGCAGACACCAGGGTTTGTCCCATCAGCCACCGCCAGCGTGTGTTTCGTCTCTCGGAGGACTGAGATGAAGGAGGGAGGGCTGGTGGACGGTGGGCCTTCCTGTGTTCCCTCATTAGCGAGTGTCGTGCGGAGAACGGTACACAGGTCCTCGACCGCCTCAGGGACTACATGGGACACCGGCGCGGTCTGACCCCCAGCAGCCCAAACGAGAGGGATGAGGTACGGAGGTACCGAAGGCAACACCAAGGCAACACGCTACTGGAAGGGATCAGGCCGTTCCTCATCCCATCCCTCCAAAAGACCTGAGGACCCATCTTTTCAGCAATCATTCTTTCTGTCTCTGAGGTTCATTGAAGGTCTCATGGTGACCCACTCTGAGTGTTGGAATATTTATTTCATAGATGGAGGCAAACCAGTTTCTGTCCAATCCACTCAGGCTAGTGCCTGGACCACACGTCATATGCAGACCACCGTACCACCGACGATCCAACTCGCTGAATTGGACATTGTCTGCAGGGCGGGCGTTCGGGTGAGATGGGAAGGGGAGGGTGGGCAGTGTCACAAATTATGAATGAGTGAGTGGGGATGAATTCAGTCTTATGAATGGTGGCTATTGTATGCTCAACAGGCCTCCTTGTTGAGCCACTCTGAACTGCTTCAGCCTGAACAAAACACATCATTCTAAAAGTTGAGCGATGGATACAGCAAGATGCAGGCTGTTGAATTTATCATTCGACAGCAAGGCATTAAGAAGGTTCATAGTCCCAGAAACTGCCCCACAAATACCCCCAGTAGCACAACTCTTCATCAACTCAATGGGTCATCTAGGAGTGTAATGTTTCCCTTCAAAAACAAGTATCCATTCTATTAGTACAGAATGGATGATATATATTATTTTCTATGTAGTATAATAGTATAACATAGTGATAAAGAAGATGATATAGTGAGTGTAAGATAAGAGAGATATAAAGGAGAAATAAGATTAGAATATATAGAGTGGGCGTTGGAGACAAAAGTTAAGGAAAAAAGGTGGTACCATTTGGTTTATTCCAAGGGATAAACCAAGTTGTGGTGTAGCAAACAATGGCAGCGACGACAGTTGGGGGTCATTGCTGTGTTAATAAATGATTAAATAATTCAAGAATTGTTTGTTTGTCTGACTAACACATTTAGGGTAAGCTCTTTATCCAACATCTATGGTCATGAATGTTGACTAATAAACCTCATTAGGATAGTCCACTGACTATTGAATTGCCTGTAACCTTTCAGTAACCTAGCAATAGCATGTCACCTGGACATCACCAACGGCAGTGCTGTCAGAAGTCTGTTGCATTAACAAGCAGGGTTAGGACCGATCCAAACAACGGGAAACTTCATTGGTCATGTGATTCTCTTTCTGATTATGTGGATTTGGGTAGAGTAGGGCAAATAAGACATTGGTTAAGGCTCTGACCTTGTACGAAACCCTTAGATCAAACTGTTTAGTTATGGCGTTCCTGCGGTATATTCCAGATAAAGTCTCAATAAAGCATTTCCCATCATCCTACAACTTCACTGCAGAAGAATACAGTGAAGAGAAGACAGCAGAACAAAAGGGGAGTACAAAATGGATGACTTTCAGAAGGCATGACAATGCTACTAGCACGATCTAATCTCTCATTTAGAATCAGGTTTAATCATGTGTGTCTAATGGTTTGCGGTGCAACAATAGCGCCAACGAAGGCGGTTGGGTTTGTGTTGGAGGACCAGTCCTGTTGCGTTACATATTCTAAAACAACAGTAAAAGGATGAGTCAGTCCACCGGGCCGGTCAATGACTGCGCTCTTCAAGAGAGCCCTTCATAAGATGTATTCTATTCTATTCCTGGACAGGAGATATCAGAGTGGAGGCTTCTAAACAGATCAATAGCCCTGGTCTTCCAAGGGATTCTGATTCTATTACCACCCTGTTCCTTTCCATTCGTCTCCATATCATGGAGAAACGCACATTTACATTTGTTATGCCCTTCAAGTGAAAGAGTGACATGACTTCTGTATAGTTGTGACGCACAGCAATCGGAGTACCGGGATGTAAAGGAACCTATTTGGACGTTCTTGTGTGGTAATGACAGGCATATTTGAATACACATTCCATACACATCAGTACCCAGGTAATCTAAATATAATCTGATAATGTTATTTTATTTGGCTAAAGTCTTAAGATTAAAGAGAATAGAACAATAATGCAAAAATGAACTGATGTGTAGGCTATGACGATGGCAAACAATTAATTTCATATTCAGTAAACAAACAGGAAATTAGGTCCCACCTCCCTGAAACTAAATGGGGAATCACTCACATTCATGTATCAATATTTAATTTCAAATTCTAATAAATTATAAAGATGTTGTTGGCTAGTGGGCCCCAGTTAAACCAACGGCGAGTAACACTAAGTTAAGTGTTAGCGTGTTAATCACAACTCAACTACTCAACTGTCAGTTCCTTCCTCTTCATCGCCATATCATGGAGAAACTTTTTCTTTATTTACAACTGGTTGATCGCACCAACATATGCTTCATCACACGCGTGTGTCTGCAGGTGTGGATGAATGGTATGCGATAACACTAACCAAGTTGTGGTGTAGCAAACAATTGCAGCGACTACATTTGTCATTGCTGTGTTACTAAATGTTGAAATAATTCAAGAATTGTTTGTTTGTCTGACTAACACATTTGGGGTAAGCTTTTTATCCAACGTCTATGGTCACCCTTTTAAACAAAAGGAAATCAGAATCAAAGCAACCATGTAATATATATAGCTACAACAATATATAAAGCCAAGTCTAACATAGGTCATCAACATCCTTCGATTTGAACACAGAACAAAAACCTTCCCTTTGAGTGAGGATGAAAACAGGATTTCAGTGTATCCTAGCAGTAAAAGATCGATACCGCTGCTTTTGGCAACCAGAGGTGAGGACACGAACATTGTGATACAGGACTACACAATACAGGAAACTTTTCTCTTAAAAGTGTATTTCACAGTAATTTCATTTCAAATATGAACAAAACTGAAAAAGACAAGTTTGTTATTTAGTTTGTTGGAACAGAGACTAGAACAGGGGCAAAAGGGGGAGAAATATGACCTCATCTCTGAAGCAAAAGCCAAAATAACTGCCTTGCTTGCCACGAAGGTCCCTGCAGGTTGTATACTAATGCCTCAGCTGAAACGGCAGTGCAGTGCTGTAGGTTACACACACAACGCCCTTTGAGTCACCCTAGAGAGAAGGACCGGTCCTGAACATTAGATCAATGCTTCTGAACTTTTTAGGGGCACACCAACTTAAAGTTGGATGGAATCAATGATTATGAAAAATGCACATTAACCCATTATTACTAGTTTATGTATAAGCAATGTAAAATCATCAGACAGGCAATTGCATTTATTTTGCAAAAATATGTATTCAAATGAAGCAAGAACTTGCATTAAGTGGCAAAATGAATCGATATTAAAGCAAATCATAAATAGTGATTGTATTGTCAACAGGAACCAAATTAAATACATCATTCACTAGCTATCGCTGCTGTAACCTGTGCCAGGAATAGGCCTATGTATTGAATTCCAACTAATTTCAGGGCATACCTAACCTTGCCTCAAGCTACACCAGTGTGCCTTGCTTCACTGGTAACAAACCACAGTTAGATCCTGCTTGCCTCCCTTCTCATACAACTAAGAAATACATAAACGGGATAGGAAGCACAATGAGATATTGATATAAGAGATAGCACTGCTATCTACATGTTCTTAAGAAGAACTGTGGAACTAGTGTTGCCCTACAGTAACACTGCTCTGTTTGGCACACCCAATGGAGGTTACATTTGGAGATCCGTTAACATTGCTATAAATAGTGGACAGAGTACATTAGGAGTTCATGTTTTGTAACCTTTCTCACCATGGTCGTTGTCACACTCTGGTTGTGCTCAACTATACCCCAGAGATTCACTACCTGGTCCGTACAGTCAGTCGCAGGAGATAAACAACAGTGTGATTGATTACCCTGTAATCAAACCATTCCCCTTAAAATACTATTTGAAAGTCATTTTCCAGCATATTTCAAAGATATTTCACAACAAAAAGATTATAAGCTCTGCTAGTTCTCACTGGCATTAATCTATCGTTATCATCAAAGATAAACTGGCAACACGTTACAATAAGGGTACATTAGATAACCATTCATTTACTTTAGTTGATGCAGTAATAAGCATTAACTAATTACTAACAGTTATTTAACAGTTAACTACAGGTCAAGAAATAATTTACTAATGTGTTCATGTTTACTAATGGTGTTCATGTTGACTAATTATAATATAAATGTATACATTATTTAACACTAACCGTAACCCTAATCCGTGCTATTGCTATATAATAATGCTTATAACTGCATTAACTAATGTTAACTGATGGTTAATTAATGTGTTACCTATAAACTTTAAAAAGCACATTAAATGGGGATGTATTCATATGGTTGGTTAGAATCTTTGAAGCACCCAATGCTATGACTAAACCATATAAACCTGGAACTAGGAAAACACTCATGACAGGCCAAACGGATCGATTTACCAAATTACTATGCAATGGATTTGCAGTTTCCAAAATCACAGCCCTTCAGCGTTTTTTGACAGTTTGAGGGGCGATATAAAGCACAGTGTTTCTCAGTGTAATGAGGTCACCCTGAATGCAACTGGATACAGGTGAATGGAACCAACAACAATGCCGGTTGACAATAAACAAGCATCTTATCCTCCTTAGTTTGAGGTGCATGCTGGAACGTTGCGCTACAATCAAATTCACTTCAATGCCTGCGGCAACACATTTGACTCTCCACTGGTCCTCCCCCAACTTCAGAACTGAATCGCTACAGAAAATATCTGACTCATCACCTAGTTTGATGGACTACCAAGTAAGTAAGCACCCGTGTAAAGGTCCTTCCCCCCCACATGCTGCATCGCTTATGAAAGGCGTCATGTGCAGAAGATCAATTAATCCATTCGCTTATTAAGGATGAGCCGAGAAAGGAATGGGAAAGGCCCGGAGAATACTGCTGCTATATGATTACAATCTGACAATCTTCTTATTACTTCCAGCAAGGTCACCCCGCAACATCCAGAAACAATTCCTTCGGTCGGTTGATGCGGCTAATGCGCAGCTAAGGCACACAGGCTGGGAAAGGGGACATGGGAAGGGTACAGCAAAGATGTCTCCCTTTACACTTACACTTTCATCGTGCAGCATGTGAGGAAGACAGAGGGAAGGCCATTGGGTTCACAGAGATGGGAAGCGCTCACACTGGTGTGATTATATGACATCATATTCATCGTTACCCATTCAGTGGAGCTGTGGAAGCAGTTGGGTGGTTGTTTACTAGTTTAGCGTATGCACTTGCAGTATAACACTTGCGCTACACACAGGGTATCTCTAAAAAAAACCTGTGTGACATTGAGCCCAGCTAAAGCTGTTCAAGGCAGAGCTTGGGTATTCTTAACTACTTGCTCAAAAAGCACCAAGGTGCTATGGAGAAAGACAGACAGCTGGAGAGGTGAAGCTAGGTAGATATATGGAGAGAGGGAGTGCTGAGTGAACATCTCCAATGGTGATGTCTAAGTGGTCCATTTTCATCCATGTACACTCAGGCAGGTTGTCTATCTATGATGCTTTGCATTAACAGAAGCATCTTAGAATACAGAACATGCTGAAGGTATTAAGCAGACCTTAAAGTGTACATGTATACGTCCATGGACCAATCAGACTTTGCCATGATCCAATTGTTTTATTGTTTTATATTTTTGGTGAAATTGATTGTCCTGAAATGGAACTATTTGTGGAGAAGTATTGCAGAGGAAGTATACTGTAACGGTAACCTACAACTGTGAGATTGAACTTTATTCAATCTCACCAACCAAGTGCTGCATCTCAACCCGTGTGCTGAGCGCTAGCTCAACTAGCTAGTGCTAGCTAGTGCTAGTTGAGCTAGTTGAGCTGCCACAATATGACACCTGGCCTATTATATGGCCTATTTCCGTACCATAGCACAGCATCTCATCAGGATTAGCCTGCGGAGGGGCACAGCATAACTGCAACTTCACGTGGGTCCTTCCCATGATGGCTGCTTCATTAAAGGTGGGGTTGGAGCTACAAAGGGAGATGACTGCCAGGATCAAATTCATCCCAGTGAAGGGATTAGGAAAACCGATCAAGCACCAGAGCCACCAGTGGGCCAAATCCTCCCCGGTTGGAGGCACCAGCACCACTGCAGACGGCAGCCTGCCTCGCTGGCTGCCCTAGCTGACTGACAGGGACACGTGTGAGCCATCATGTTATACGATATTGTGGTAATCCCTCTGCAGTCCCTTCCCCACCAACACCAGGGCTACACCCCATGGAAAAAGTGGGTACCACGCGACACATAAAAGTTATTTCAATAGATATGGCAATGTGGTGGAATTGCATGTTGGCTATCATGGTGAAAGTCGTTGGTTTAAAGTTGAGGAACATCAAGATGTGCTATATACCTCCACAAATACACCCATACACCCATAGCCTCCAGACTGAGGTGTATGACCTACAAATATCCCACTAGCGTACACACTGAGATGTATATGACCTACAATACACCACAATACAACCATAGCCTACACAATGAGATGTATATGACCTACAATACACCACTATACAACCATAGCCTACACAATGAGATGTATATGACCTACAATACACCACAATACAACCATAGCCTACACAGTGAGATGTATATGACCTACAATACACCACTATACAACCATAGCCTACACAATGAGATGTATATGACCTACAATACACCACAATACAACCATAGCCTACACAGTGAGATGTATATGACCTACAATACACCACTATACAACCATAGCCTACACAGTGAGAAGTATATGACTTACACATATATCAGTATACAACTATAGTCTAAACACAGAGATTTGACCTATAAACCACTTTACAACTATGTCCTACACAGAGATGTGACCTACACATATTACCTATTTGACTATAGCTGACACAACAAGATGTGTATGACTTACACAAACTTCACTACACAACTGTGTCCTACACAGAGATGTGACCTACACATATTACCACTATATAACTACAGCTGACACAACAAGATGTGTATGACCTACACAAACCTCACTACACAACTGTGCCATACACAGAGATGTGACCTACACATATTACCTATTTAACTACAGCCTACACAACAAGATATGTATGACTTACACAAATATCACTACACAACTATGTCCTACACAGAGATGTGACCTACACATATTACCTATTTAACTACAGCCGACACACTGTGCCAAGCTTGGTGCCACATCGGTGGGTTTCTGCAACTCCATATCATGACATCACTGTAGCCAGCAGGCTACAGCAGCCTGCTCGGTTTACCTGCACACCGACTCAGGAAACAGGCCCTCATCCCCCGCCGACCCACTCCGCTCCAGGCTCTGCATCATTCTGCAGCACAACTCTTGGAGAGCAGCGGCTGCCTTCCGTAGACCCAGGCGAGAACCTGTCGCTAGGCTGCTGCACAGCCGGACTGCTGCTATAATTATCGGGAACTTTTCCACCGGAGGACGCTACGATATCGTATCGCTAGACACACTTACCACCGCTATTACATACATATTACACCCAACGCACGTTTATCTTGATGATTCATTGGGGAGGGCAAATTAGTGTTTTATCGGATCAAAGCCTCTGCTATTAAAATAACACAATATGTACTTGCCTAGGCTACCCAAAAACCGCTATGGCTGTTAAAACTGTAGCCTCATATAGCCTGGATGTAGTAGCCAATAATATTAGGATCGTGGTCTGTGACAGTCATTATAGACCGGGTGCTCATTAGAGACCAGATTACAGTAAATCCCTAGATGACATCATAAATGTGTCAAAATTGTGTCGGCTACGACTACAGCTTGTCCCTTCACGTTGCGGTACAGATAGGGAACGGGGTGGCAACATAAACGCAGCGATGATTTCTGGAAAGCGGTGATGCCGCTTTGCCTGCATCAGACAAGCTGGCCAGTATAGTCAGGCTCCTCATTTGTGGAGGGTCTCGAGAAGACAAAAGGTCTCTGGGTATTGTAGCATGCCCCGCTTCGGCTCGTCGTGTGTTTCCATCAATTCCACCTGTCCCGTCTTTCTTACAGACACAATAGCCGACTCAAACCCGCGCTTCTAACAATGAGAAGGAAAACTCACCCAGAACACCGGACGTGTTGGGTGGCGGGCCAGTGTTCGGCTCGTGCTTTTCTCCCTCCCCTTGCGACCGGTGTCGGTGCCGCGAGCTCTCGGCGCCGTCGCTCGCGGTACCCGCTGCACTCGCCCCCGTGTCGGGCATGCTGTCTTTCAGCGGACAGAAGATATTCTCCGGTAAACTGTGGGGTGGTATCGCATCTCAGGAAGGCAAAACATGGATCTTGCCCGGCGACTTTGTCCGTAATCAAGGGTTAAATGGATGTGAAAGTGAAGTGAAGGTTGTTGTGGCGGCTCATCCTGTTTGGGAAGCAGGATGCGCGAGGAGAGTGATAGCGCGTCTGGATTTCACTATTGAGGAGGGACAAAGAGAGGGGGGACTGGTCGAAGCACACACACAACACACGCGCGGGCGCACGCTCTCTCAAACATCAGACATCACACATCATGCGTTCACATCCTTCCGTACCTGCGTGCACGACCAACACATGCGTGCACCGGAAACAGTATCTCATCCTTTAAGATATTGATTAATGCCCTCAAATGACCTCTGTCAGCTGTCAGAGTGCACTGCCAGAAATATAATTATTAGGATTTATATTAGTAAGCTACAAGCAAAGCTTTCATGCAAGATCAACAGAGGCATTTATAATAAAAAAATAGGCGATGATGAGGATCAAATAAAAAATATAATTATATATATAATATATATATTATACATATATAATTATAATACTAAATTATAATATCAATGTAAACATTCATACATTATATATAGACACACACATATATTATAAATATATTATTGATTTATTCCATATGTATAGCCTATCATTTTCATGCCTTACAATAAAGAGATGTGTAACTTGTGTGTATCCTCTACCTTATAAACACTGACCCGTATTCCCAGTAATCCCAGTTTAGTAGGCATCTGCAGTCCAGCTGCAACTCCTCTGAGACGTGAGAGCCACTGTCCCTCTGGAAGGAGACTATGACTTATTTATTAATGCAGAAAATATCTTACTAGTTAAATGTTTTAGTAAGACTCCAGGGACAAGTCTACCTTCTCCTGAACACAGCAGATGGAGACGTTCTCTACGCCCTTCCCTTTGTTATTATTCTATCATTTTTGTGACAAATTAAACATCATTTAAACTGCAAGTTAGTGAGTCTGCAAATCTGCTCACAGATGTCCTACATCAATATCAGAGTTCCTTAAATGTTGTTTTTCTCCTCAGAATAACACGTTGTGTGCCGTATCTGTACATGCGTGCGTTTGTTTGCCTTGTTTCGACGTGTTCTGTTTACTTAGCTAAGCGTAGCAGCGGCTCGGCGCCGTAATAAACATACTCTGATTAACAGTTGGTTGTTCGTGTGTTCTGAAGGAACAAAGACGTCCCTTTGTTGACGGTGCCTAATGAGCGCAGTGAGGCGGCTCTGTGCACACGGTCAGGACTCATCCATTATTAAGGTATCAGGTTCAACTGCGTCTGAGGCCCTGCCTCCTCACCATGTACGCCCACACCATCTATTACCTGTTCGCCCCACTCCTCTGGGGATACTGTCCCTCCCACAAGACACACCCCCTGTACCCCACCCGTCCTTAGAGAGGGGTTCAGAGTGTAGAGACACCTAGTACACGAGCACTCTCTTTTTGTTTTGCTTACTCACCATCCACTCAGCTGACAGCTGCAGGAGCGCAGTGGAAAACACACACACACGCGCACACACACACACACACTATTGTGCACACTTGTATTTATACCTATGCGTGTGTGGTTTCAATAGGCTTGAAGGAACCACAGACCACAATAGCAGTAAGAAATGTTCACTCAGTATTAACTTTAAGAAGACTGGGTAATTGTCCTGTGAATCCGAATTTAAAGTATATTGTGTATTTGTTTATAACTGCAATTTCCAAATTGAATAGTTCTTAATGGGGAGATAAATATACTGCTAATTGAAGGAAGAGGCTTCAATGAATATAGATTTGATTTAGTAAAAAGTCCAAGTCAAAAAAAGACTTTGTGATAACACTTCTAAAATCTTAAGACATGTTTATATCATACTTTTTGAAAATTGTACACAGTGATTTAAGCTTAGTCAATTAAAGTACTTCTTACTTCTCCTGCCAATACTTAAAACCTCATTGTGATGGAGTATGAATGAATATACATGAATGACAGCCACTATCACTCAACATTAAAAGGAAGTAGCAATATCGTGTTGCTGTGAAAAGCAGATCACTGATTGTTTTAAAAGATTAGGGTCGCACACACGCTCATATCGCCAAGTCAAGTCAAATTTAAAAAGTTGTTTTGAAATATTAAATAAAAGGCAGACGTTTTTCTTTTACTTAACAAACAATTGCACTAAAATACATAGAAATATCAAACATAATCTAAAGTCAATTGCCTCCAAAGTCCTAACATTTGGATGTGTATTGCCCAGCTCGAACCTTGACCCAGTCCATCCCAGGCCTAGATTAGATTGTCACCAAAACGCCATCTTGTGGGCAATCAGTGCATCAAATAAATTAAAACGTTTATATAATTTTAATAAAATTCATTGATTTGATCAGAAGACCTTTCATACATTTGGCGATGAAGATTTAAAACAGGGAAAAATAATAATATTAAATATCTTTATTAAATGCAGACATTTTTCACAGAAATAAAATTACGGCATTAATAAAACGTTGGCATTGGGGATGCAAATGACACATTCACTGGGGATATAACACACTCTCCCATCACAAAGCTACATAAAAAATGAACTACGCTTGAGAAGAAAGTATGGTGACGCTGGCAGAGAATGCAGCTGTTAAAAGTGGCCCATATCCTCAAACGGTTACCATTTTTGTAGTTCTACCATCTATGGTCTTCTCTCACTATATGGTTTCAACCTGAACTTGAACACCAACAGGACACGAGAAGTCTTACAAAAACATCTGAGCAACACCCAGAATGTCAAGCCTATCCAGAAAGATTCTTCGTTTTTGTTTCTAACGTGACAAGATGGTAATAATATAAAAAAAACTAGATTAAAAACCATTGTCTGCATGATTTATCAGACTGCACACGACCACATGCACCTGAAAGA
>OOFG01001754.1:0-11862 GCA_900323295.1 Molva molva | reverse complement strand
ACCCTTCACCCCCTTCACTCATCATTAGCTAAGCACCCTAACGATTGCCGCAGTTTGGAAAAACGACATCACTCTTCTCTAAAGCAGTGGTTCTCAACTGATCAAGCCAAAAGACCCACCCATGTGTCATTATTCATCAAGTCACGACCCAAAAATAATAACGTATTTAACAATATTGCCAACAATTGGGGCTGAATGCAATGAAATAGAAAGCCGTTGCATGAATTAACATTGAAACATTAGTTCATTCGTGGGCTTCATTCTAAAGAATGAGGTTTGGCATATGCTCTGACCCCGATCAGAACGCCCTCGCGACCCACTTACGGGTAGCAACCCACTTATGGGTAGCAACCCACCAGTTGAGAATCCCTGCCCTAAAGGGTAGCATCTTATAGTTCACATTTGACTCGAGACACCCGAATGAAGACAAACTAGCGTGGCTCACGTCAGCACAGGCGTCCTGCTTCCGACAGCCGTACGTGGCGCAGTTCAGACCACACGTCGGCCCGCTGAAGCCCTCCGCGCAACGGCAAGAGAAATCTCGGCCGCTGACGAGCTCACATGCACCACCGTTCATGCACGGTTCGGAATCGCAGGCTTGGTTTCTGCTCTCGCAGGCCGGACCTGTACAAAACAAAAACAAACAACTAAAATGCCCGTGGAGCATGTTTTTCATCCTTTTCGCGTGTATGCATGAAAAGGATAAAAGTAGGAATAGTCCTGGCGTTTTTCGACATCTGATTCATGCAATCGAATAGTTGACATGTACTAAACAAGTGTAGTTTCATATGGTGATGACCAAGCGTTCAAAGTGTCAAATATATTGACTAAACCAATTATCTTGATGTGTTCTTTGATGCTTTGGAAAAATTTGGGAAACAAAAAGTGGTGTAAAAAGACTTTACTACTTCAGATCTAGAGTAATGATGTTAAGTCATGGAGTCATGGAGGAGGAATACTCTGACAATAAAGTGCTCCAAACAAACAGAGTCTGTGTGAACAAACCAAGCTTACCTAAATTCTAAATTTCCCATACACACACCCAATACAAAACAGCCAAACTGTTATTTTATACCTCAAGGAAAAGCAGACACAAGGGCGTCAAAAAGGTCCCTTCCCTTAAACCCTCAGAAAACGAGAACACATCGCGTCCCTCTCCATTACACCGCTGCTAACCACAGCTACGCCAACAAACTCCACGCTGTGGTGACATTGTATGCAAAAAGATAAAATTAGATTGAATTCACTTTGGGTTCAAGGTGAATAAAACTTGATGTTATTCCCTGGTGGCCAGAGTTTCATTTTTGTGTTCCTCAGATGGTACCAAGTGATTTATCTTTCCACCGGCTCCCTCTTTCTTCCCCCCTGCATATTCTCCTTAATCCCCCAGCTGATGCACATCCTCATGTCCCAGAGGCTTTCCGCAGCCTCTCAGTGGACATCAATCTTCCCGTGTACACCTTTGGGGCTTTGGCTATTCTTTTTGCCGTATTTCCTACTGAAATCTTAAAAAAAAATAATAGGATTTTTCCACACACACCCCAAAAAATGTGTGGCCCTACAGATATGATTTTTTGCACCATTGATGTGTCCCTCTCGCAACAAATCGAATGTCATGAAAATTCTGGTTTGACTTCTCATGTAGTACACTATCGCCATACTCCACGTGGTATACATTATTATATAGTATTTATTGGTATGAAGGTAATTAATACTAGTAGTTCCTAACATGGCAGCTGTAAAGTGTCTACAGTCGTTATTCAGATTGGAAAATCAATTACAACCCCAGCACAAGAAACCGTCTTCCCCTTCCCTATTCAAAAAAGACAAAAAAGCAAAAGCCAGTAATGCCTTAGAGCTAATGCCCTGGGGCGTCCACACAGGAGAGTCAAATCAAAAGGAAAATCTCATTTGAAATGTCCCATGAGTTTGCCTCATTATTCTGTGCGCATACACTTTGGCCTGCGAGGGCAGCGGCTGCTGGTGCAGCCACCAACGTTCCATTGATTAATGAGGCAACAGCAGTGAGAATGTAAAGGAAGCACGGGCTCCACAGAACTCCCAAGAAGCTGGTTGGAGGGAGGGGCGAGGCAACAGACACACACACACACACACACAAACACACTCACACACACACACACACACACACACACACCACCACGCACACACAAACACACACAGACATACACAGACACACACACGAACACACACACACACACACACATACACACCATGACTGAGCAAAAAAAAACTAAAAAACAACACAGTGTTGGTGCATGCAGAGAGGGAGGTGGAGGAGGAGGAGCATGATGGATTCATCTAGCTTAAAGGTAGATTAGCAATGTGTAACAAACACTTTTTAAACGTGGCCCCGGTTTTGACAGGGAACACATACATTTCCAAATATAATGTCTGGCTGTTTCTTTTGGATGAGTTGGATTTGCAACAAAATAACAAGGCATTGATAACATCAATTCATTGTCAATGTTAGTTCAGAAACGTTTTCAATTCCAATATTAATTGATATATTTCTAAGTTGAGTGTGTGTTGCCATGTTAAAACCTGAACTGTACAGAGCAAACTATAACACCACAATAATGTTACCAGCACAGGAACATAAGCATGAATTACTGTGGAAGGCCACCAAAAGCCATAACACTTGAAAGCCAATTGCGTTTTTATTTTGTGTTATGTGTTATGCATCGTGTTATGCATCCCATTTGTGTGCGACAACCATAAAACCAACATATACATTGCAAGGGCAAATAAGCCTCATTTGCACCTTAAAGTGCAAATGCCTCTAGCAGGTTGTGATGCCAACGACTCCATTCACCCCGTTTATAGGCTCATAAGGGCTCGCCACTTCCTTCATATGCACCCCAACATCACATATCATAAAATGTTCATGTATAATAGCAGTCTCGCGATACCAGATGATCTGAGATCTTTCCGCCTACCAAATGTCTGGAAGTTAGTTGTTTGAAAGTGGCTGAGAACATAAGCTAAAAGACCTACGCCCCTTGCATTTGACAGGAAATGTCGCCTTACCGGAAATTATATCGGATAATAGGTAGGGAGGTTCCTGTTTATGATCCACATAAGTAATTCATTATTGACTCATCCCTCCCACCAAGAGGAGAATCCTCTTCCTCCTCCCCCTCACGCTGGGGTGTGGACTGTGCTCCACAATAACAAGGGCCTGGAAGCCCTGGGGCCCCTATTAGGCCCCTATTAGATGGATTCAGGCCAATTGATTTATCACTTACAATGGTGAAAAATCACAAGGAGAGTTCAGAGGTGAGCAGCGAGAAAGGGGGTAGTGGGCATTAAGCGCCGAGAGAATCGGGAGGCGATGTTGACCTACAATTCTCCTGTTTGTATATTTCCAATGTTTCAGAAAACATCAAAGCACCGGTTTACTTTAGAAGCTAATCGTTTAATGTTTTAACTTTGTGTTCTTAGGCTTTTACATTACTCCACTCACTCCAAATACGTTCCAACCATTACTTTCTTCCCTTTCCTTCATATTAGATTTGTTTGTAGTCTTTTATTGTGAAAGCGGCAGCAGCAGCAAAGTGATGAGAGTGCCAAGGGCTAGTTGAAAACATTGCACTGTGGATGGCGCGACTCCGCCAATTACTGCAGCCCTGCTAGACGCGGGGGCCGACCATACTGTGAGGGGAAAGAAACTCTTTAAAGCGAGGCCTTTAATCGAACAAACAACCTAAGAACAGAATGTAGCATCCAGCAATCCTTCGCTAAGATGAATGGATGCCTGTGTTCTTTGGAGAATTTTGTTGACTTGATTACACTTGATTGGATTCGTTTTCCATAAGGTCGAGCAGTAAGTAGTCTCACAAATCAGTCGTTCTCCAAAGTCGGAGATCTGTGGGCGCCTAATTGATGAACACAAACTCGGTCAGCAGTAGTAAACGGTTAAAAAGTTTCTGTAAAGGTTTCAAATAAACGCCGTGTAGACCGGCCACTGTAGAAATACACTAATTTAAATCCCCGCCTCAAAGCCTCATTCACTCACGCAAATTACTTTTCTTCGGTAGAATATCTCCGTAACGAAACAGGAAACACGGTGTAACTCCTCCCCTTGCAGTTGTTTTTCCGACCTAGGACTGCTGGATCCCAGATTAATCAATGAGGAACACTTGATCCATGCAGTGGCTGCTGCTCTTGCATTAAATGTTGATATATTTTGAGAGGCCATAGGCTATTCTTTACTGTAAAGCCCAAAGCACTAAAAGCCAAATTTCGCTGAATATTTGTGGCGCAGGGACCACAGGTCCACACTCTGTCGAGCTGAGCGCCAAGATGGGAGGAGCCTAATTTGGCATCGCCCAGAGCTCAAATATGTTTGACTTTCACACTGACCAATCCCATTCCAATCCGATATTGTGTCAGCTGTAATAGAATAAAGAAATCACGGTTTTATTGATTCCTATTTCGTAAATATACCACTATTCTGCAAGACAGCTAATAAATCAAGAAAGCTAGGAGGAAAAAACAAGTGTTTTGTTTTCAAAATATCTGACCTAACTAACCTGAGATGTCGTCAGGTTCGCTCTAGGTTGCGATCAGCTGCTGACAGTGCCGGTTCTGCCCAGCCTAGTGCCTAAAAAGGCAGTCCAACACCCAAACTACTGCTGGAGATGGTGCTCACCCTTATCTGTGACATAGGACATAGGGCTTAAGGCGAATTGCTAGAAATATGGTCAGTCAGGGAGGGGAATGATGTAAGATGGCAGAGCAGGAAACAACATAATATTGTGATTATTGTGCTACAGCTGAGAACAGACACAGCACTGGGTACATTACCAGAGAAGCCCGTCTCACAGATGCACTTGAAGGACACTGGTGACACTTGAACACATGAGGCATTTGGACAGACTCTTTCACAGTTGTCCTTTCCAATGACTTCGGAGCAGTTTACCCCTGAAAGAAAATGTGAAACAACAACATCACAAACACTGAATTGGAATTAGATTGAGTCGCAGTACTTAACCGACATCTTTTGGTCGTATTCAAAAATCAATAATAAAACATTGTGTCTACATGAACGTTATTGATTTAAAAACAGCTTAAGAAAGAGGTGATTAAAAATGCTTGCTTTCCACAAGAAGTTAGAAATCGAATAATGTATAGTATTTAATATTTATTGTTGATAAGGTTGGGCTGTTGTTAACACTTTAAATATTAAATATTTGTGGAATGAAAAAGCGTTGGAGAATCGGTGAAATGGCAAAAACGTTGAAGTCGCATCAGGAGTCATAAAAAGCCTTTTCTGGTTCTCAGCACCCCCCCAAAAGAAAAGGGTTGCGTCCTTACCTGTAAAATGTGGAGGACACAAACATTTATATGTTCTGTGGCCTGCATCGCCGGATCCATTGCTCAAACAAACGCCTTTGTTTCCACAAGGGTTATTCAAACACGCATCAAACTTCTCACACAGCTTCCCGGTGTAATGCTGGTGGCAGTGACAGCGGTACGCCTCGTCCCGGGGGTCGGCTTGACAAATACCGTTCCCAGAACAAAGTCGAACGAGCGGAGAACTCCGACAAAGTTGTTGTTTCACGGACACGTTGAGCCTCAGGCCCAGCTCGCAGAGCTGCGCGTCGCCCTGGTGTACCGCAATGAAGTAATGAAGGCCCGGGACCAGACGCCCGGGATCCACCGGCTCGCTCTTGATTATATCGCGACCGAAGAGCGACCCCTCTGCCCCCGACTCCCCTTCGGCGGAGCAGCTTTCGAAGCCGTCCTCCGAGACGTTTGCCAGCCTGACGCCGTACGACCGGAGGGTTTCATCGGCGGAGACGAGCAGTCTGTCTCCGTGCTGCAACTGAAGGGGGCAGATCTGTGGGAAGGCGAGAGGCCGTTCAGCGGTTAGGCCCGGCGAGGCCCTGGGAGTATCCCAACATTGGCCCAAATCCATGCAAATGTTCTCCATCAGCGTCAAATTGAGCGAGACGGTGCGGGGCGGACTCTGCCATTGGAGTGAGGCTTGTCTGGGGCAGAATGTTTGGCAGTGGACCACAGGAACGATGTAGCTCACAAGGAGAGCCTGGCCGTAAACAATGCTGAATAGTAATATCCTCTTCATGGTTCACTTTGCTCGTATCGTTCTTAAGTCTCTGCTTGTTGTTTCATCCACGCCGGATGAAGTCGGTCTGAGACTTTACTTGAAGAAATCCGGAATGATCAAAGGAACATGGTGTTGTAATTGAATCCTGGGGACATTTCTTGAGGTCGAGAAAGTCCAAATGGGTCACGATGAACGGCATCGTTAAAGCTAACCTGGGGAAGACAGAGAGCTTTATTAGTGCTTTGCAGACAAAGAACCTCAGTGCATTTGTCTAGGCATGAATAGCACTGATGCCCACCGGGTTGCTTTCATAATGGTAACAAGAACAATTGTTCAGACATGTATCTGAATCTGGTGTAAAATGCTTTGGATAAAAGCCTCTGCTTAGTTAGTAATTCCCAACTGGGGGTACAGGTACCCTAGGGGGTACATCAGCATGTTCCAGGGGGTACTTGTAAAGATTTTGCTTTATTATAGCTACAAAACAAACATTACAACATGAAATATGAATATGTTTTGGATTTGCTCAATATCATATTTGATTGCTCAATAGATTTAAGACCAAAAATAGAAGAACCTCTCAGCGTCTTCCACGTTATGCTATGATATTAATAATGATGCTCAAAGATAATAGAATAATATTCGTTTAAAGGAAATCATTTGTTCTTTGGTGTTGATGAGCCGTACTGATGGGGCTGTGAGAGGGTACATAAGACCGGAAGGGTTGGGAAACACTGTGCTAAATCACTAAATAGTAAATAGCAATAGAAGTACCTTATAATAAACAATAAAAATAGAAAAAAACAGCTGCGAAGGAAATTGGCCAACGTTGCTCTCATTATTAGGCCATGCATTTGAAAAAGCAACACCCAAAAATAAAACAGAAAGTCATTGTCATCACCAGATGTGCGGGAGGTGATATGGTCACACATTGTGCGTCACTTACTAACACTTTGTGTGTCAGCAATGCACCGCGTGTCACCATGACACCTCTCTCACCCTTTTCTCAGGGGCCATCCACAGAGTGACCGTCGGTGACGGAATATTCAGCGGCTGATGCCTCAGTGTCAGCCACTCGCCTCAGTGTCACCATTGTCGTCTTCGCTCCTCAGGCTCTGGTCTTATCTTCACTCGATAAAAACAAAACAACAAAAGTGTGGGGCCCTATGTTCCCAGAGTGCTCCAAAATCGTTGTGTCCTTTTTTTGTAAGCTCATAATGACTGAAATGAATAACTGCAGGGTGATAAGTATGCACACTGTGGCTGTGGCAAACTATTATCAATAAGGAGAGGGGAAGGGAGGAACAGAGGGTGATGAAAGTGAATTAAATTGCAGGGAACGAAAAGCCTTAATTAAAGCAAAAATAAATTGGGTTATTTAGTGTATTAAGGATCACTAAAATAATATAATGGAATAATTAAGAAAAGAGCTAATGTGGTCTACAAAAATATAATGAAGCCTATTACATTTTTAATGTTGGAGGGCTCACAGTAAAGAAAAGGTAGGCGTAATTTGTCCTAATCACAAAGCCTTTGTAAAAGCTTATTACAGGTAAGTAAGTTGTTGTGTTAAATCACCATCATCAGCCAAAATGATATTGGGCAGTGTAAAGCATATTGCAAACGACAGACACATTTTCAGCGACACAAGCTGCTAAGATTGGTTTCCTTATTAGTCTTGCTTCAGTGATCCCTCTCTCCACGTCATGTTTCCAGAGAAATGTATAAAACAAAGGAGAAATCCAGTTAATTACAAGATTAGAGAAACTGCATAATTTTCCTTTACTTTATACTCTTTTGTTACTTTTAGTCATCTTGGCATGACATAGGCAGACTCTTATGTGTTTAACACCACTCACATATTGTTGCAACAAAATGTTTGTGACTGATAACCATGGCCATTGTAGTGGTAAAAGGTTAAATGTTGACTGGATTCAGTTTGTTTCCAGTTCATAATTCTGCTTTGAATAATTAAAAATCTAAATTGAATTGTCCACAAATCTCAATTAACAAAATATTTACAGGGCAATCAATTGGGTTGATTCATTTCGTACGTAAAACCTATACAATTACATTAAAACCAACACAAGGAGTATTGTTTAAAAATATACTCAAGCGACCTTGAATGAAACTTCATTGCACATAAAGCACATTGGCTCTGGTCACAAACAGCTCTCTCCCCGCTCTTGAACGAGCCCATCGATTAGTTTTCAGGAGAGTAACGACAGAACCGGAGCTTGTTGGCCGTCAGCTGATGCAATGTGTCAGTAATTGTGGCTTTTTCCCAGTCTGGTAGTCTGCAGTCTGAATTCAAATGTGCAGGGGGATTGGATGTGTTGGCTGAAACCATCGTTTCCTCCTCTTCCTTCCCATTCATCTTGTCTGTTATACAGGTGCATATCACACGCATAAGTTAATAGGAAAACTAATGGTTGCTCTGAGTTTCTTTAAAGTCGATGCCACGACAGGGCACAGCTTTCATGGAGACGCATTTCTCAGGGAGACAGAAGGAGACAAAATGTAGTTTCCTCTAGGGGCAGAAAAAGTCACACAGACCTTAATTAACTTGAAAAGTAAAAGAAAGCAGTTACAGGCCAATTCTACTTCTTAAATAGGCACGGAAATGTAGCAACAGTGATGTAGAGTTGATGCTCAAATATTTGTGCATAAATATAGTTCTTTTCAAATGGTGGAACCATTTGAAAAGTCACTTTAGTTTTGGGTCGTTGCTCCTCACAATCAGTGGCTTCATGAATTTATCAGAAGAAAGACACGATTTAATCAGTACTGATGCATGCATTGACCTGCTAACAGTGGAGAGAGAGCTCTTCACGTCACGTCAGCTGTCGAGGGCAATGCCTTTGGGCTCTCGCTCTCTCTCTCTCTCTGAGTAGCTATCTGAATAATCACTAGTGCCACTCAGACACACCTCACAAAACCCTCAGACCAGAACTTCCTCTACGCAGACCGCAAATCGATTAGACTTAATGCCTTAAGAAGATCTCCTGCATGTGCTAAAAACAATCATGTAGAGATAAAAATGAGCACCTGTTTTGTCTCATGTACATGTGCCCACAGGCCCACCAGTATGGCTCAAGCACACGCTTTCTTTCCCAAACCAGAAATGGTTTCCCTTTGAAATAATATTATACTATTATCATTGAGCATCATTATTAATATCGTAGAGGCCTATAGGTTTTCAAAATGGAATAAGCCAAGGCGTACATGTATTCCTCGTCCTAACTTGAGCCGCAACAATCGAAATATACCATATTTCAACAAGAATTCATTAAATATTCATAGGTTATGCCGTCATTTTGTTTGTGACAAATCAAACTCGACATCTGTACCCACCTGTTCATCTAACCCCTAGGGTGCACATACCCCCGGTTGGTTGGGAACTCATGTTCTAGATAGAAAGTTTCAGAATTGTCCTAGAAACGGCTTCACAGAGTACATTCCTCATGGTGAATACCGGTCTACTCTGTATCAATATGCTCACCTAGGCGTTCATCCACGCTGACCTCACCCCAATGCCTTCCCTCCTGGACGCCTACCAGCTCATTTGCATTCACACACACACACCATGATGGCTTTAATCTACTTGTTATGTCACCGCACAGTGGCACACATAAAACAATCCATATCGTCAAAGTCATGCACCCAAGGAGGAGTTAATCGTATAGAAAATACGTTTCGAGGGCCGGTGGTCTTAAACTCAAAGGGCCTCTTTTAATACTGGCATGTAAATTATAGTCTACTGTGAATTCTGGAAATCTAGGCTCATAATAATTCTAGAGAGCGCAGATGAGTACAATGGGTTTAGACATGTACAAATCAAGTATTTTTCTCTCCACGGTAAGTTTGGTGAAGCACCAGCCTGAATGGAGCTAGCATGATGTTTCATATTCCTCTCTCTTCCTCTCTAGATGTGCTATGACACCAAAGAGTGTCATAGAGACCTCCAGCTGTGCTACTCCCTGGGACCCCCAGACTTCAAAGTAATGTATAAGTACGGGTTAAAGTGGGCCACTGCCAGAAGGAATGCCGGCTCGCTAGCCCGTGGATTCGCGCCTGTGAATGGCTTATTTTTCTGTTTTGAGGCAAGACTTTCATCAGCTGCCAGTAGTCCTCTCTGGTCCACGGTGTGTTTTCATTTCATTCAAGAGGGGGGGGAAGGGGGAAGGGACTAAATCAATCCTTCCATTGTGGCGCTTTTGAGCGTCCCTTCTGCCTTTCTTCTGACATACACACTAAGGGAGTTTTAGAAAGGTGGCCTTAAGATACCCATTCAATGGGACCTTGTATAATGCCTATACAAGGTGTATAAAAAGAATTTGGAAATGCTTTGGTGAATTTAAAAGGACATGTCATTTGAATGGAGAAGCCCATCGTCTAGTCCACTTTAAAGATGCATTTTAATATCTTCCCACCAATATCTTCCCAGCAGTTGGTATTGGAGAACATGGAGTCCCTTTGGATTTGGTTACAATGGGGTGGCATCATAGGCTATAGGTAGGCCGCCACACTATTATAATAATGAAGATGTAGCTTGTGATAAAGGACTATTATGGTTTACAATAATGTTACTAATGTCGCCATGAATAAAACATTATAATACCAATTATTATAATGAACACACCTTCTACCATAGATAGATAGATAGATAGATAGATAGATAGATAGATAGATAGATAGATAGATAGATAGATAGATAGATATCTCTTCTGCCCATATTTTGCCTCTTACTATTGATGTGACGGATAAACATACATACAAATTCTGAATGCCTCTAATCTGTCGACCTATATATTCTTGTTTTGATTGAAAAGAAATGCGTGAATGTGCGTGTTCCTTGAATGTTTCCAACGGAGTAACAGAAGCGCAGATCATTTCAACTGATTCCCTGTCAAAGTGGGTGATACATTTTTCTGAAACAATGGCTAGTAAGATTTGCAGGCGTACGTATTTTGCATTTAGCATTGGAGTCATTTAACTACGACGACATGTTTTTGCCCCAATGACAAAAAATGTCGTGCACAGGATTTAGTTTGGCTGCGTAATCTGACAAGATTGCTGGACCATCTGTTGCAGTAGAGCAGCTAGTGGTCCATGGTCAGCTAGGTACACATATATATCTAGTGCGTTAGAAATGATTGCTCACCATCAATTTGAAAAGTTGTTTAGTCTTTGGTCGGCGAAATGTAACCTCTTACAGACGAGGCTTGAGCTTTCGTGCACCTGTGCTTCAAACGTTGTCTCTGTGGGATAAAGAAAAAGGCGACCTTGCAGCCGCACACAGCATGGGGAGGTTGCTAAGGAAATCCGATCAGAGACGCTTAGCATTGGAGCTATCATACACCTGTTGGCTGCGTCTTCATCCATAGACCCTCGTCCCCCTGCCGTAGCCATGGCTCACAGCGGGCATGTCCTTTTCTTGTAAAGCTTAGGTTTCGTTTTCAACGCAAATCAATGGTGGTATTATATTTAATTAAATGTAGATGTTTAGGATTTAAACTCAAATTAAAATCGGTTTAATTCATACGATTGATAAAAAAATTAATCTTCTGATTATTGTGTAATGAAAACATAGCTTGATGTAATGACTAGGCCTATATATACAAGGATTAACTCATTGGAAACCAGTGAACTCATTGGAAACATGGTATGCCAACTACCAACAATTCATTATCTGGATTACATTTCTTCAATATCAATATTACCAATCTAGTTGTCCACCCCCTCTACATATATTTAATGTCTCTTTTGAC
>OOFG01001751.1:0-12908 GCA_900323295.1 Molva molva | reverse complement strand
TTATATTAGAAATCTAAACCATTTAAAGGAAATGTATGGACTGCTCTTCAGAGCAAAGCTGGGGTCTTCAGTAGTCCGTGGGGGGCCTTCAGCAAGTTCCATCAGCGTCTCATCGTCCTCATCATCCTCACCAGCGGCTGCCTCGGCCCGGAGGCCCTAGGACGGTGGGAAGAAGGCGTGACGTGGAGAGACGTGTCCTGCATCTAACTCCAAGAGCTAGGGACAAAGTTAGCGTAGGCCTAGCGGTTCTATCATCATTATTATGTTATACGTCCAGTTATTCCCAGCTCATACTCTTGTTTCCTGGAAAACTTTGGGTTGTATAGATTCTGTGTTTTTCCAGAGTCACATGGGTGTGCCAGCCTGCCCGTTCACTCCAAACACGCCACCCGACACCCTATGACCTCACCGGCAGCAATGTCATACTCCAGAGAATGTGGCAAAGTTGATCACAAGTTTTGATGGCTTTGCTAATCTGTTGTGTGGTAGAGGACTGCTGGCCAGGATGACTGAGATACAAAGAGACATCAGCAGGCACATCAAGGCCTTTTGAATGTAGCCTCTGATAAGGTGCCACCGTTTGAACAATGCCAGTGCCTCCTTATTAGAAACACACGCCTCTGAAGACAGCCGGATTTCAGTATTTCATGTTGCTCAAGGGAACGGGGGGATAGCATTTTTTAGCACACTGGGAATCCTAGGAAACAAAACACATTACAGCGGGTTGTTTCTTTTGTTTTTAATGTGACGTAGTTCTATTTTTGTAAGAATTATGCAGCGTTCAGCCTGACTGTCTCCCTGTTCCTGCTTCAGGAGCAGTATCTTTCTAACACAATTTAGCAGACATCCACTAACTGTTTGTTGTTTTAAAGGCCCAGATTAAATAAGAGTAAAGGAAAGCTTGACTCGACTGTTTACTCTACATCGTCCTATTGCCCTGCCAAACACTTTTGGGAAGCCCAAGGCATGCAGGCACCTAAAGACTTTAGTAGGAGAAAAGAAAAGGTGCTCCTCAGCGTGGCTTTACCTGACAAGGGTTCTGCTTTATAATCATCATGGATTGTCCCGTGTATTTTTTGTTATGTTTTTATATCTTAGTGATACAAGGAGTGCTAAGCATTCTCCGGCAATACAACTGGCTCAAAGTACAGACACATCTTTATAGTATTTATTTTTTAAACTCTTTGTAAGGTGCAGCTCCTAATGTAGACAGATTGTCAAAGTGACAAGAGGCTCCTGTGAACATTCTTTTTTAATGCTGTTCTATCGTTTTGTTACTGACCAATAACATTTTTTTAACCTTCTTGCTTGTAGTTGTGTGTAATATTGTATATATATATAAATATGCACTGGCTTCTTGTAGTTAATGCAAATGCTCTGTGTACCAACTGTATTTTCTCAATAAAATAGAGATTTTTTTAATTGAATATTGAATGTTCCTTTCAATTAGCGTCAGTCATTCAACCAGAAGTCAGTTCATCTTCCGGGACGAAGGCAGGCAGACGATCAGACACAGAACCAGGCTTATTGTTTGGATTGTTTATTTTCAATTAAACTTTAACAGCTATTGTTCCATAACCTGTTTATACTCTAAACTAAGTTCATAATCCTACCAAAGAAGTAAAAATCTACGCTTCAAAGTGACAAAATAGTTATATAAATATGAATTAAATATTGAGCAGACTCGGTTTCTGAACACTGAAAATTGGACAAATCAAAATGTGTGGTATATGCTTTTTTTTTTAATTACACAATATCTAAACTAGCCGCTTCCCTGTGCAAAGGAAACTCTTCCTGGGTAAGATGAACGGACCTCCCTCCATATTTACACCCACATACAGCGTGGACACACCGCAGGACAGCATCCAATGGACACACAACACTAAATCGTGATGCAAAACAAATGGGGAAACCTTGCTAGTTTTGAACTGATAACAGGCGTGCTAAACGTGCTCAGCAGAGTGGGTGCTACGGCGTGGGCCGCAGGCAGAAGACATGATCAGAGTTAGACCAGCCACCGCGTGGATTCAGGAGGAGTTTTACTTGGCAGGTTGCCTTCAAGCAGGATAGACCACCCCTTGATCTCATACACAGAATGACCTGTCGCCCCTAGAGGGCCGAATCAGATGATCACACATTGCATGAGAAATATTAAATAGCACAGACACGGCGGACAGCAGGGGGTTCAAACCCAGGCAGAGTCCATCGTCTTTATCTAGGGTACGCTTGAGTTTGGTCATGCCATTGTACTCAATACAGTGGAAAGACATTCAACATATGTGCTTATGTACCGAAATGAGCCATCAAAGAGTATTGCTTTAATAGGACAGGCCCCAGAAAACTAGCTCAGGTGACTGGTCCAAAAGCAGCCCATTCAGCCTTTCCATGAGCCATGGATGATGGCTCTTCCCTCAGGGGAAATGCATTGGCATCTTAGTCATTACGTGGCTGCTTTCAAACATAAAAGCTGAAAGACTTGAGTCCTCTACAGGCTACAAGATTGACTACCTGTGCAAATTTGAAACTTTGAAGAACCCAAAAATCTCACAGCAAAAAATGTAATCAAATAAGTGACACCAAGCCACCAGATGCATTGACATTATGGAGTGGAAAAATGAAGCGGATGATGGAAAGATAATCTTTTGTTTTTGCATGATTACAGTGTATATTTCTAGTATGAGGATCCATGAGGCTTTAGGATAAGTTACTAGGTAGGCAGGGTTTTCAATGAGGTATCTTTATACATCTGAGCAGTGACCAACATATTTATATATGTATATATTCAGAACAAACGGAAAGAGTAAGGCATAAAGTAAAGCAAATGGGTTTTTTTGTTCTCCATTTGAAATAAAAGTGTGATCCGCCTTTTCATTTACAAGACAAAACGTGTCAAAGAAACACTGGATGGAACAGGCACTAAATTAATTTGGCATGTTTTCACACTAAACTCCACACCAAACTTCACAATAACGCACCTTCATCAATCTAGGAGTGGTGAAATTAAATGGCAGCCAAGTGGGAGAATACTGTTTTTTTCCTCCTCTTAAAACTAATTCCCAAGCATAATAGGAAATGCTTCAACCCAGCGGTACTACAGGGTGCAAAACACTCAGTGAAGGAAGAAAGCCCATGTGAGGCCAAATGTTTGCATCTGAGAGGATTAAGAGAACTGGCAAGAACTAAATTAATGGAATTCGCAACAAAACCAAAAATCTTAAAGATCATTTGACACTTGCTTGAACCCAATGGTTATTTGCTACAATTGCCTGACATTGGAGGCACTGGAACTTCTGATAAAACGATCACTGACTAAAAACCATTTGGCGAGGGGAGAAATTACAATTGAGGAGCATGCAATACACGAGGGGTTGCAACAGAATGGATCGATATAGAGACGAGATGGAGCCCCCCCATCGGTTGTACAAATGGCACAGGTGAAATGTTTTCATGCCTCATCACATTCTTCTTCTTAATATTATTATCTACATGTTTTGCACATCAGGTGTGTCCCTTTAGAAGGTTTCCTGAGTGGGGCAAACACAAGCCATCCTTGCTCATGGGTTTCTACCTACTGTTTGAACCGGGAACCGCATCAATACGGGTCAGCTGACGGACGGGATTCCTTAAAGGCTACTTGAGTCTCAACAAAAAAAAAGACTGCTTTTGTTTTCTTTAAAACATTCATAAAAAGGTTTTTTCGAATAAAACATACAATGAAAAAAATTAAATCAGTAGAACAGGAATAAATTATTAAATACATCCATTTTGTATATGATGTCACTGAGAAGAGGAACCCAGTGAGAAGTACAACCAGGACTTGATTATATGATGTCACTGAGAAGAGACCGGGAACCCAGTGAGAAGAACAACTAGGACTTGATAAACGCTTCCAGTCAACCACCTTCAGAACCCACTGGACCCCCATAGCTGCTCAGCCAACCGCCTGAATAGAATACACATTATATAGATACCTGGATCTATATAATCTACATCTAGATGGAGATATCCAGATGTGAAGTCTGGACATTTACTTTTGCATGGAACTAACAACTTCCAAAGAGGCACTGGGAAGTTGTTCTGATCAGAAGAGGACAGAAATAATAGAGGTACCATGTTACTACAGATTAAAGAGGGCGTAAAGAACCATTTGTGTCAGGTTTGTACACAGACTGCGAGGATGCCACCTTCACTAGCTCGCTTTGGTGGGCTGGTCGTGGCGATGTCGCGCTCTGGAACCTTGTGTATCTGGCCTGCTGTGGACCACGGCCCCATCGGGGGTAGAGGTAAGACTTGATCGTTTCTATAGAAATCAAGAGGCTGGGACCCATGGTGCGCTATCTGAAGAACGTGTTCAGTCTTTACAATTGTCGATACGAAGATAAATAACGTCTGAGAAAAGAACTTTCACTTTCTCTTCTTCTGGTCCTCTGTCCGAACACACGGCCAGAAGCCTCAGAGGAAGGAGCCCATGTCCAGGTCCATGAAGCTGTTGGCGTCCATGCTGAAGGCCTCGTAGGCCTGGGCGTTCTGGTGCATCTTCTGATGGTGCCGCAGGTTGGACTTGCTGGAGAAGCTCTTATCGCAGAGCAGGCAGGCAAAGGGCTTCTCTTTGGTGTGGATCCTGCGGTGGCAGATAAGCTGCGTGGACACGCGGAACGCCTTGCCACACTCCAGGCACTGGTAGCGCTTGGGCTCCGTGTGGATGCGGCGGTGGTTCTTCAGCGCCATCAGGTTGGTGAACTCCTTCTGGCACACGGAGCAGAAGAAGGAGCCCGTCTTGTGGCTGTTCTTGTGGTTGAGCAGCGAGCCCGCGTGGCGGTAGGTGCGTCCGCAGTGGTCGCACACGTGGCTCTTCTCCCCGCTGCCCTCCTCCGGGTCCGCCCCGCCCGGGTCCATGTGGGACAGGGGCGGGATGAGCTTGGGCATGCCATCCAGGCTCTCGTCCATGCCCGGGTTCCAGTAGCGGCTGCCGTTCGTGGCGCCCTCCGGCCCCTGCTGCTGCTGCTGCTGGTAGTGGCCCTGGGGCCGGAGGCCGGTGTAGCCACCCGGGCTGGAGAAGCTCTGCTGGGCCGGGCTGGAGAAGCTCTGCTGGCCCGGGCTGCAGACGGGCGTCCTGTCCTTGGAGTGAACGTCCATGTGGCTCTGGAGGTGCGAGACGAGGCAGAAGGTCTTGCCACACTCCGGGCAGCAGTGGCGCTTCATCTGGGAGTGGATCTGGAGGGTGACGGGGTCAGGGAAGGTCTGGAGACACATGGTGCAGTGGTGGAGGTCCTCAGAGTGGGTCTTCTTGTGGTTGAGGAGGGAGCCAGCATGGCGGTACGAACGCCCACACAGGTCACACCTGGGGACGACAGGTCTGTCCATTAATCACCCAGCAATACCTCAACTAGAACTAACTCACCGCTCAAACTATCCATCTATTCATTCTTTCACATCTCAGCAACACATTCTTCACCAAAATATCCTTCATTCAATTACAATTATGTAGAACAATATATATACACAACGAAAACATCAGGGCGACTTTAGAGAGGACGAGACTCCCACGCTCCGTGCTCAACGAGACGGGGACTCACATGAAGCACTTGTCTCCAGCGTCCGCGTGGTGGACACTGGACCTGGGCGTGTTCTCCTGGGACCGCTGGCAGCGGTGCCGCTTAAGGCCCGAGCGGCCCTGGAAGCTCTTCCCGCACTCGGGGCAGCTGAAGTGGCCGGCGCCCCTGCTGTGGATCTTCTGGTGGTTGTGCAGGATGCTGGCGAGACGGAAGGCCTTGCCGCAGGTGAGGCACGCGTACTTCTTCTTCTGCGTGTGGATGCGCGTGTGGTTGCGCAGCGCCATGGGGTTGGTGAAGGGCTTGGAGCAGACGGCGCAGCTGAAGTGGCCCGTCTTGTGCGTGTTCTTGTGGTTCAGCAGGCTGCCCGCGTGCCGGTAGCTGCGGTTGCATACGGTGCAGGTGAACGGTCGCTCCTCCTTGTGGGGGGAGGTGCCGGTGTGCGCCTCCCCTTCGTCCGAGGGTCGGTCGCAGGTGTGCCCGGCCAGGTGTTGTGCGGAGGGAAAGTTCTGCTTGCATTCCTTGCACTTGTAGGTTCGGGTTTTGAGCGGTCTTCGGCCTTTGACGCCGTCCTTTCTGAGGCGGCCGCACACGTGCGTCAGCAGCATCTTCTTCCCCCTGAAGCCCTTCCCGCAGTTCTGACACGAGTGCTTCTTGTATGCAAAGTGTGTGCGCAGGTGGTTCTTCATGGCCAGCTGGTTGGGGTATGTGTTGCTGCAGACGGAGCAGCAGTATTCCCCCGTCTTGTGAGAGTTCCTGTGGTTGACCAGACTCCCTGCGTGGCGGTACGTACGCCCGCACTGGTCACAGGAGAAAGGGCGAAGGTCGCCCGTGTCCTCCGACTTGACGGCTCGGCCCGGCCCGGCCTGGGCCGCCGGACCCCGGGGAGCCGGTCTGCGGCGCCTGACGGAGTTGGGATCCCGTCTGGCGTTGCGCCGGAGGGGCTGTGGCCCGGCTACGTCCGGCCCGTTCATCTGCATGAGGGCCTGGATCTGGGTGTTGAGCTCCTGGATTTTTGCCTGGTTCTCCTTGTGTCTTCTCAAGTGGTTCAAGAGCTGCTTCTGGATCTTGAAAGCCTTTCCGCACTCGTGACACGCGTGCCTGAGGAAGACCAAGACATTGTGTTTACAGAACAGCATTATGAGGGAACCATGGCCTAGTGCAACCATATATCTGCAAACACCTTAGTGCAGTTTTACTTTGAACTACTGTTTAATAAGGACTAAATAAAGGTTATACACATGTTGGTGTTAATGGAATGAATACTTCGTTTTTGCTAACCTTTTAACATCAAAGTGGGATCGCTGGTGGTTCTTGAGGGCCAGAAGATTGTAGAAGCGCTTCTGGCACACCAGGCAACGGAACACCCCTGTTTTGTGGGACTTCTTGTGGTTTAGGAGGGAGCCGGCGTGTCTGTACGAGCGACCACACTGCTCACACTTGTACTGACGATCTCCCCCATCCGCCATCTCCTGGATTGGCCTCGGCAGCCGTTCTTCCCTGTTGGATACAGGGTTGCTGCCCCTCATTGCTTCTTCCTCGCCGTCAGAGGGCTCCTCTTTACCGCCTGCCCCACAGCCGTGGTTCTTAAGGTGGTGGTAACTGGTACAGAACAGCCCGCAGCGCCCACAGATGGAGCTCTGGGGCTCCACCTTGGTTTCTGCTCCGTTGTTGTTGAGCGTATGTGGGGGGCCGGGCTCCTCCTGGGGGGCGTTGTGCGAGAGCTGGTGAGCGATCAGGTCCTGCCTCTTGGCGAAACTCTCTCCACACGTGCTGCAGATCATCATCATCATCATCTCTCCGGACTCGTCGTCCTTCATCTCCTCGTGGGAGGACATGGAGGAGGGGCCCGAGCTGGCCGGCGTGCCGTGGGCCTGCGTGTGCCCACGGAGGTGGCTCCGCAGAGCCCTCATGCTTGTGTAGCGGTTGCCACAGACTGAGCACTGATATAGGTCCCCGTCGTCGTCGTCGTCCTCCTCTTCTTCTTCGTCAGCGTCCTCTCCGCCGCCGCTCAGCCGCTCGCTACTGGCGTGTTCGTGGAAATCCTCCTCACTGAAGTAGTTCTGGTTGTGGTGGTTTCCGTTCACGCCTGGGAAGTCCATGCTGTCCTCTGGGTGTCCGGTGCCACGCTCGCCGTTACTTACGAAGCTCATATCCCCGCTGTACCCGGCCTCCTGTCCCTGGTGCAGGGGGCAGGCGTGAGACTTGATCCCTGCGATGTCTGCAAAGGTCTCTCCGCAGTCGGCACACTGATGCCTCTGCATCAGGTGTTCGTCTTGAGGTAGATGCACCGTCCTCCCCTGGGGGAAGCCCTGGCTGAACTGGTTGTGGTATGAGGGTGCGTCGCCACGGTCACCGGCGGCCTCTTGATCAGGAGCGAGGACGGCGTCGGTGTCGCTGCCTTCCTCTTCCTGCGGGGGGAAGCCTCCGTGGTGGCTCTCCAGAGTCAGGGGCTCGGAGGACAGCCAATCACCTTCGCTGCTGAGACTGAAGGAAGACGGCTGCGCTTTGTGGAGGCGGAGGTGGCTCTTGAGGGCAGCCAGGTGAGGGTAGCTCTTCCTACAGATGGAGCACTGGTAAATGCCCACCTGGTGGGACCTCCTGTGGTTGATAAGACTCCCCGAGTGGCGGTAGCGCTTGCCGCAGACCTCGCACTTGAATCGCCGCTCGCCGGAGTCTGCGCCCTCCTCCACCTCTTCATTATCCTCCATGACTGGCGCTCCCTGAGGCACCATGGTGGTGGGCGTTTGACTGCTGGAACAATCAGAGAACATTTGGCCATTGCTTAAGATCTGCTCTGAATGATCATAATCTCCATGGTTGTCGACGGATGACGAAACTGAGGGAATGTTGTTTACAGGCGATGAGTAAAAGTTGGACTCGGGCGAGTGAACGCTGTTTTCATAAGAAACGTTGTGGTTCTCGTGCAGGTCAGCCTGAACACCGTAGGAGCCAGACGAGGAGTTGTGCATCTGGATGTGTTCCTGAAACTCCTCGTCGGTGGAAAACAACACTTGACATAAGTGGCAGAAATTCACAGAGGTGTCCTGGTTCTGAGGGGAGAACTGGCCGAGCGCCGTGCTCGAGTACGGGACGTCCCTGGCGGAAGGCTCCGCCCCGCTTCTGCCCCTGTGAGTTCTTTGATGGCTGTAGAGGGCCGCCATGTTGTTGAACAGCTTGAAGCAGACGGTGCACTCGAACATCCCCGTCTGGTGGGTCTTTTTGTGATTGGTGAGACTTCTGTAGTGAATGTAAGACTTGTCACAGAGATCGCATTTGAACGGGCGATTGCCCGGGTCGTCAGATGCGTTGTCCAGCGGCCCCATCTCGTCCTCGGCTGGGCTGTTCTCCACAGACAGCCCACAACTCGTGGCTGACTGCTCAAAAAGCAGATGTTGGTCCTCTTCTTGGTTTTCTGATTCAGCGTATTCGTCTTCTACCATCCTAAAGGATTGTTCTTTCACGTGCTTGGAGAGGTGGACCCTCTCATGTGTCGCCAGCTGGCTCGCTAGACGGAACGCCTTGCCGCAATCCATACAGGCGTACTTCTTCTGAGACGTGTGGCTACGGAGGTGGCTCTTTAGCGCCAAAGCGTTAGAGTTTTCCTTGCCACATATCTGACATTGAAAAGAGCCGACCTCGTGCGTCTTCTTGTGGTTAGCCAGGCTACCGGCGTGGCGGTAGCCCCGCCCACATTCATCACACTTATACTTGCGGTCCTCCTCGTCCTGAAGGTGAGTATCCATGTGGTCTAGGAGGCTGGGCATGTTAGGACATACTAGGCTACACTGTTTGCAAGGGAATCCTTTTGTCCTGCCTGGCTCTTGCACAGCCATCGCAGGATATCGTTAGAGAAAGGCGAATCGGATGCAGAGTGGGAAAATGATTGGGGGATAAATACATGAGTTATCTAATTGTTCAGCCGGATACGAGGCGGGCAACGTCCATGAGAAGAACTGTTGAGTATGAACCAAGCAAGCCCTAAAAGCTGTGGAGAGAGGGGGAAAGACGAAGAGACAATGTTTATTAGACAGCCGTGAACGAGTCCGGATGAGACTAGCTCAATCCTAATAATTGCATAACCTTTTCTTTTTCACCACATTACAGTATAAAATGCAGAACTCAGTGTCAACATGCCCATCATAACTTGTCCATTCAGTCTTTTCTTATTGAACAACTGAGAAAAACACACACACCGCAAATAATTATATTTATAAGCAATAAGGCCTCAAATCTAAAACATTTTTTATAATTAAAAGGTTTAGTTAATAAATTTGTTGAAATATCGGATTATATATCGATCTAAATGTCGCTGACGAACAGGGCTGTATTTCCATAGCTGTGGAAGCTAACTCCGTTAGCAGTGTCAATAAACCGCTGGACCAACGCCTCGCGCAGCCCAACGCTACAGAAGTAGGATCGCATCCCTTTAAAACGCGTTAAAGTTACAGAATAAACCCCGCTCAAGTTCGGTGTATGGAGCTCTCGTGGCATGCGGCCACGTCGCGGGCTGTATTTATGTTTGGGTGAGTTACCAAACACCGAGCAGGCTAACGTTAGCTGCTACCCACTAGCATCTTCATGCTTAGCTAAACAAACATTGCACCAAAAAGCCAAGAAGTCGTTTTACATAAAGCCGCCGAGCGGAGAGGCGAGCCAAACACGTTACCTGGGACAGAACTGGTCAAACTCACTCCTCCGACATATGTTTCAATGCATTGGCCACTTATCTAATGCTATTTCTTGATGGAGGGAGTGAAAATCCCTTTCAATTGTCTTTTTTTCTTTCCATCTCCATTTCCACATTGGTCTTGTTGCTAGGGAACAGGAAATGTGCAGCAGTGAAATGCTTCCCCGGGTGAGCCGCTAGACAGACCAGAGTAATACATACCATACTAATATAACCTCCTCACACGCAGGTACCATCTACCGACCCAGTTCGACACTGACACAGACGATTCTCCATCCATTTACAAGAGTAAAAAGCACGTAAGCACCCTGTTAAATAACTTTACCTAGCAAATAGTTTACCAGCGCTTATTTCTAATTTAAACTACTTGACATGTGGATGCAACGATAAAGCCGCCTACCTTCTTGTGAGGCGTCCACTTCGATATTATTGCATTTCTTTAATCCGTTGGGACCGCTTACTTGAGGGCAGACAACTTCTTTCGCCCCCCCAGCTAGTATATTAGCCTGCTATGTTGCCATTCACAGTGGGCTGCGAGTTGAACGCCCAGTAGGCTTCGTCATCATGGTCCTAAAGCCGTCGCATTCTTTCCAAGCAACACCTAACGCAGTATAGTAACATTCGCATTCACTGTGATTTTAAAGCATCAAGGATTTATCGGCAACCAATTTACAAACACGGGTAAGACCTGTCTTTATTGTGGCTAGGATTTAGTGTGTAAAACATATAACCATATCCCAAATAATAATAGTCACAATGACGAGGACACTGCCAGTGCATGAATGTGTGCAGCTGGTCCTAAAGCCAGCCATTTTGAGTGGCTACAAAATAACCAGCTAGCGAAATACATACGAAATCTGTCCGGTTGTTTACAACATCACTGGGATCCGATTTTACTCTCTTGGGTGTTATGTGATTATAATGCAGGATCGGCTTTGAATTACATACGTTGTTTAATAACAATTTGTCATTTAGTCACCACATCGTTGCATTGTCAACTTCATTAGCTTATTGTCCCTGAGGTCCTAATGCCAGCCATTTTGTGACTGTGTAGCGCACATATTTGGTGTATTACACGTATGTAGTGAACAAGTTGAGAAAATCATTGCTGCTTAGAAATAATTTTGAAACAATGTCCTTAAGGATGTAGGGGGAAGTGTGAATGAGTGAAAATCCATTCACAAGTATGTATAATGTTGTGATTTTACTTTACTTTACTTGATCACTTATTTAATTGATTGCTGACTTCCCAACAGTGACAGTTCCATAACACCTACAATAAACGAGCATGGCATCTCCACAACCTGGAAGCCAACCAGTTCCAGAGCAATACACCCCTCCTTCAACAGAGAGTGAAGAGGGTCAACATAGCAATGAAGAGGTCATCAAGGAGCAGCTCACGAAGAAGCGTGGCAGGGGCCGGCCTCCAAAGCCCAAACCCTCTTTCAAATGCACTGTGTGCCAAGAGGCGTTTAGGAGTCCCTCAGCCCTACGCAGTCACAAACTCTCAGCACACGGCAAGGTGCCGCAGCATGCACAAGAGCACACGTGCACCCAGTGTAGTAAAACATTCTCCAGCAAGGCCCAGCTCTCCAAGCACGAACGCTCTCACGCAGCTCAGCGGCCCTTCCAGTGCCCGGACTGCCACAAGGCCTACAAGACCCCCACAGAGCTCCGAAACCACAGCCGCTCGCACAGCGGAGAGAAGCCATTCATATGCACAGAGTGCGGCAAGGCCTTCATGCAAGCCATATGCCTGAGGATCCACATGACCCAGCACAGCGGCGAGCGGCCCTTCTCCTGCCCGCAGTGTTCCAAGAGCTACCCGATGCTGTCCAAGCTCAAGGTTCACCTGCGGTCCCACACGGGCGAGAAGCCGTATTTCTGCGCCGAATGCGGCAAGAGCTTCGCAGACCCTTCAGTGTTCAGGAAACACCGGCGCAACCACCAAGGCCACCGGCCGTACGTGTGCGAGGAGTGCGGCAAGTCGTACACGGAGCTGAAGGACCTGAAGAACCACGAGCGCTCGCACACCGGGGAGAAGCCCTACCTGTGCTCGGACTGCGGGAAGGCCTTCTCCCGCTCGTCCTCGCTGGCCTGCCACCAGCGCATCCACTCCCAGAGCAAGCCCTACCAGTGTGAGCAGTGCGGGAAGGGCTTCACGCAGCTGTCCTCCTACCAGTCCCACCTGCGCACCCATTCGGGGGAGAAGCCCTTCCTCTGTCCGCAGTGCGGCAAGATGTTCTCCGACCCGTCCAGCTTCCGCCGCCACCAGAGGGCCCACCTGGGCTTTAAGCCCTACCCGTGCGACAAGTGCTCCAAGCGGTTCCGTCAGCCCGCCGACCTGGCCGTGCACGAGCGCGTGCACTCGGGCGAGCGGCCCTACAAGTGCCAGAGCTGCGACAAGGCGTTCGTGGCGTCCTGGGACCTGCGGCGTCACATGCTGGTGCACACGGGACTGCGGCCCTTCTCGTGCACCGAGTGCGACAAGTCGTTCGCCGAGCGCTCCAGCCTCAACAAGCACCGGCGCGTGCACTCGGGCGAGCGGCCGTTCAAGTGCGCCAAATGTTTCAAGTCGTTCGTCGTGTCGTCCAGCCTGCGCAAACACGAGAGGACTCACCTCGCCGAGCGGACCCCGCAACAGCAGGAGACCGGCCCCCGCTCCC
>OOFG01001748.1:0-12602 GCA_900323295.1 Molva molva | reverse complement strand
CCACCACCACCACCATCTCAACCACCAGAGTCACAAAAAACCCTAATTTATAACCTAAGTCAGGAAAACATGGCTTCCCAGCATTCTCTGGTTCCTCTTGCTGAGAACCTGCATTCTCAAGTATTCCAACAGAAGCAACCCGAGGTGATGGTGGAAGGGGGGATCCAGCCAGGCCAGGGACCCGGTAACCCTGGTGTGGACGAACCCATTTCCAATGAGTTCCTCGACCTTCGGACAGAGTCTTTGGAGATGTTGGCACAGGCACCGGTGGGTACTGTTTCCAAAGACATAGACGATATCCTGAAAGAAGTGATCGAAGATGAGATGAACAAGGCTGTTACTGAGGTAATTCGTTTGTTTTCATCTACATTCTTAAGCCTTAAACCTACTTTTTTAATTTAATTTGTTAATTTTTTTTTCATGTGCTAATCTCTTAGCCCTGCCTTGAAGTCAGTTGAGTATCTGAGGTTACTTACCATACCATCATTTTAATATTTTTCCCCTCTGATTTACCACCAAGCCGGAATTTGCTAACTACCCTGAGTTGTCGGACATTGTTCAACTGGACGGTCCTGTTGACAACTCGGATATTGAGGCAGAAGATGAAGTCGCACTGGAAGATAATGATTTCTTGGGCATGATCAATGCCGAGGCCATGAAGGATGGAAGCAGCGATGGAAACAGTCCCTCTTCCAGCAGTGACAGTGATGGAGTGGATGAGCTTGCTGATGTCATTGAAGAGGTATGGATGGATTGTGTAAGTGACTGCTTGATCTGTTTTTTTTTTCCCCGAGGGCTTCAATAGGCTGGGCTTTTATATCATTTTACATTTACATTTTAGGGCATTTAGCAGACACTTTTATCCAAAGCGACTTACAACCCTTCATACACACATTCACACACCAACGGCGGAGTCAACCATGCAAGGCGACAGCCAGCTCGTCGGGAGCAGTTAGGGTTAGGTGTCTTGCTCAGGGACACCTCGACACTCAGCTAGGAGGAGCCAGGGATCGAACTAGTAACCTTCTGGTTACAAGTCATCCCGCTCTACCTCCTGAGCGAAGTCGATTTTGACAGATTTTTCACTTCAAGAGATGATACAATTGTTTGGTACCTGCTTCAGCCCTTTCAATTCAACTTGTTTATCAGCCTTGTAACTTATTTTAGTAAAACAAATAGGACTGGATCATACAAAATGTATTTGATAATTATTTGAATATAATTTATTCAAACAATCTTTTTTTATCTTCATTAGGATCCTTTGAATTCGGGAGACGATGTGATTGAGCAGGACATCCCTGACCTCTTCGACACAGACAATGTGATCGTGTGCCAGTATGACAAGGTACTCAGCCCATTCACCACTTCACATTTGTGCTTGTGTGCTCTCACTGGTATAACTTTGGTTGCTGTTTACTTTGACAGATTCACCGCAGCAAGAACCGCTGGAAGTTCCATTTGAAGGACGCCGTGATGTGCTACGGAGGCAGAGACTATGTGTTCTCTAAAGCAGTCGGGGAAGCAGAGTGGTGAATACTTAATTGTCTGGTTTCAGAGACTAAAGAACCAAACACTCATGACCATGAGTCCACCTTTTATTTCAGGTTTTTTCAGCTTTCTTTTCATTGCAAAGAGAATTTATTGTATGTGTATGTATGTATTTGTTATTGAGGAGTTGCATATTCTTTGTTGTTGAATGTATTCTTTATTATCGCGTTGCATTTGCCTCCATAACTATGACGCTCTCTGAATGAAAAATTCTACTGTTTTCAACTCAGGCACATTAAATATGCTGTACACAACCAATTAACGCCATTGTTTTCTATGGAATCCTATACAAAACGTTACACACAGAACAGAAGTCTGTAGATGCAGGACGAAGCATACATGCAAGGGTCCTAAATATTGTACTTAAGGCATTGGTTGCCTGACTCCTTGGCTTGCTCATTATTCATTGATCACATTTGTCATTGGATGGCATATGTGTTTATTTACTGTAATACTCAGTAAATCAACATGCAAAAATCTAAACTTTTACTTTTAGTCTGTAACTACACAAAAACTAGACTGCAAACTAAATTCAACTAGATCAATGGAATTCCTAGTGGAAAAGGAAAGGTGAGGCCTAATAAAAATAGGCCTCCTTTTCTGCAGAAATAACTGCAGAAATTATTTTTCAAATTCTATTTTATTACCAAAAAAATTCAACCGGACAGAAGGAGCACTTGGAACAGTTAGTGCTGTCGGCATTCATCTGATATTTCCTGAGTAACCCTCAGGAGCCACCCAGTAACCCTTGACTCACAAGTCAGTCTCTAAACGCTCCCGCGAGATCTCCAATCGTCTGGTACCGCCAGACTATAGAGTAACCACTTCTCATGACGTCATCGCCGTTCTGCAGCATATCTGAAGGAACAGTACCAAATGCCAAGTGTAACGATGTACAGTACTGACATAAGATCTATAATTAAACCAGAGAAGACTTGGGACCACATGATTTTACACTATGCTCTTGTGTTGACCTAACAAACTGTCCCAGTCATTACAGCCCATTTTATCTGTATTCATCTCTTGAATTGCAAGTACCCAATTTCCTTTTTAGTGGGCTGTTTAAGTGCTACGACCTGTCTGACAACATCTTTGTAGATACATACGGTGCTTATCATTCTCTTGACCGAAGCACAAGGAGTAGGGGTTTTATTGATGTTTTCAGCAGAAAGACATTCCGGGCCAGGGCAATTTTTGAACAATCGAGATAATGACAAAGTGCTGATAGCGTCTGTGATCATGTGGCTCTCTTATTGAGTAAACAACCCTGCATTTTGATGTGATAGGCATAGAAGTTAAACGAGGGGGGTTTGGTGCCTGACAGTTTGTTGTTGGCAATGATGGTGTGCAGAGGCTGGTTGTGGTTCCTGAAGATCTCAGGTTTGGTTTGGCAGTAGCCCCAGCGCCGCAGAAACCGCCAGACGTCCCTGCGGAAGGCCCTGGTGAAGATGGTGTACAGGAAGGGGTTGCACAGGGAGTTGATTGGGTAGAACAGGATGAGCAGGATCTTGGAGTGGGACACCGTAATGAGTGGCATACGCAGGGCTGCCGAAATGGCAAAGAAGGAGATGGGTGCCATGCAGAGGAAGTCGGTGAAGATGAGCACAGCCATGCGCTTTGCGATCTTGGTATCTCCGTGGTGTGTCGTAAGCTCGGGGTTGCGGACACTCAGGTAAATGCAGACATAGCACAGGCAGACCACGGCGAAAGCCACTACCTTGAGGATCAGCAAAGCCATCACATAGAACTGGGAGCCTCGCGTCTCGATGTCCATGGGCAGGCAGATGCTCACTTTGCTGTAATTGCTGACACCCACAAGAGGAAGCAGAGCAACCATTAGGGAGAAGCCCCAGCCTGCGGCCATTATGAACGACACGTGACGTAGCCTGAGCCTCTTGTGTAAGTGCATGGCATTGGTGATGGTGTGCCAACGTTCAAGGCTAATCACGGTCAGTGTGTAGACCGACAGTTCACTGGCAAACATCGTCAAGAATCCTGCGATGCTGCAGCCCGCACCGGTCTGCCAGTCAACGGCGTGGTTATAGTACTGATGGCTAGAGTAGGAATCCATGGCCGCAATAAGCAGCAGGTAGAGCCCCATGCAGAGGTCGGCGAAGGCCAGGTTACAGATTAAAAATCGTGAAATTGTCAACTTCTGGTGGCTAACCAGGAGGATAACCAACACACCCAGATTGCCGGTCACTGCGCAGATTGTTATGACCCAGGTTAGAGAGCGTAGGAAGGAGTAGCCTAGCAGGTCCTCGCAGGGGTTGAAGGCATCAGGCTTTGGGGTGCACTTGATGAAGGAACTATTCAGGCAGTCCAGTTCCATGTCAGGATACTGGAAGGTGATGTAATCGATTCCATACAAACCATCAGCTGTGGGTTCCCTTAGGAGTACATGGAAATAAAAATGTTTTAAATAATTGTAAAATCTGTCGAGATGGTGAAAAGCTAAATGGAATAAATAAACAGCTCTACAACTAGATGAATAAGACGTGGTGTGTTTGCGCAACAAAACATGTCCTTACATGTCCGCCTCGCTGACATCACAGAGCCTTGTGAAGTTCTTCAGTGCACTTTCCCTTTTGATGTAAAAGTTGGGGAGACCACAAAGTTACAGCAAAGTACCCCAGGAATAAAAGCATATATCTGTCACAGTTAAGCCTTTAAGGGTTGTTATTGTTGTTTGTGATGACCTAAAATGTTGAGAAGAGAAGATTGTGTTGACTGCTCTAGTTCGTGCGGCCGGCTACCTTTGTTTCCTTTGGAAGGCACAACAGTGGCTGGGGTACGTCAGGTTGGCTTCCAGCAGTTCAGTGAAGCTTTCTAGTGGGGGGAGGACCTTCAGAGTGTAGGCAGACACGGCTGTCAGGAACCTCACCTGCGTCAACCCTTCAGCGGGGAACGAACTCAGAGCTGTGGAGGAAATATCCCTGCAGAAGGAAACAGAAGAATATATAAACATGCATTAGGCTTAGAGGGATAAGTAGCTGTTTTCAAAGACATTGGCATTAATACAAAAGCCAAAGGCCTGTCTAGCTCATGAAGACTGTGTGTGTATGTTAGTCAGGTTTGCCATCAATTACCCAGTTTGTATTCTGTATTCTGTGTTAATTGCACCATCAATAATGTTAATGTCCACATCCAATTGAAAAACAAATTGATGACCAGATTTTCAATAGAATCATCGCTGAAGCATGTTATAGTTTTTTAGTGAGTTGAGAGGTTTTTAGAAGTGTCTGTTTTGTCCTATAGGGGGCAGTAAAGGCAGAGAAAGTACAGTCAACTGCATTATCAGCCACTTGCACTTACAGCAGCATTGGTCCCAAAGCCCCATCAAAGGCACCTTCATGGATATGGTAAAGATGTTTGTTGTCCCTTAATATTCTGAAAGACACATTCAATTACACAGGTTAACTTGGAAAGTGTAATTTGTAGGCCATTGAAATATAAATCTGTGCTATTTTCTGGAAGTTTGATGTCATTATTTGGCATCTCAGTCGACGCAGTAAGGAACCAACTATAAACACTCGTTGACATTATTGTCTTCATGACTAAGTGAAGTAAGAACTTAATGAACTTCAGTACAACTTGTGTTTCCATTTACAGAGAATGGTGCAGGGGGACAAAAAGAAACGTCCTATCTATGTTTTGGCTTACATAACTTCTACTTGCTGGTACATTCTGTTTTTGATTACGTATTTTCTCTGATTACAGAAAACCCTCAAACAGATCAACATCATTAATAATAACATTCATTTCAACAATCTCGCACAACTAATATTTTATAAAACTTTGCGTAAATGTTATCGTTTTAACAGTACTTACAGGCTGTTAATCTTGGTTCCATTGAAGGCATGAGAATGTATTTCCTTGAAACCATTTCTAAACAGGTTCCTGTCAAGGACATTTCACAAATATTGCCAGTCAAATGGATATATCACAAACGGATGTATCACATATGGTTCACAAGCTTCAGCATTCATTTATACATGTGCATTGAGACCTACCAAAGCCATTCCTTATAAATTATGACCAATACTGGCTCCTAGATTAAACATGGTGGCCATGAAACATTGATATGGCTCTTGTACTCACATGAAGACATAGTCCTCTGCGAAACCGTTGAAAGAGTTGGCAGGGATAGAGTCAATCTTTGTGTTATCCGCCATTTCTCTGCACATCAAAAAAGGTTAAAGTCTCGGGAACAGCTTAATTAGGAGATATCCAGTTACGATTAGGTTTGGGAATTATTATTATTCATCAAATCAACTTTTGAGACAGTTGCCTCCGCCCTGTATGAGACAGGGCTGAGGCTTGTATGTTGGTGCTGTGAAGATTAGATAATAGTAACTCTTGGGTTTTGAGTTGACAGCCTTGGCCCCACTCAGGCATGTGTTTGACGTGCATGACAAGATGATATAGGGACACAAAAGGACACAGTACCACCCTCATCACCAACCACCCAACTCAACCCCCATATGCAGTTTTAACACGCTTCCGACTTACATGATGAGGTTGGACATGAGGGAGGAGACGGAGGTGAAATCTGGGAAGTGCACCATGCCTGTATTGAGGATGCTCCTTTAAGATATAAGTGGATTAGACAAAAACATAAAGGTTTACACAATTCGAGTTAAAGCACTACATTATTGTGCCCTATTGGTTATTAAAGAAACTTTTCATTGACACAACTACAAGTAAGCGTGCTGTCATTTTGTCACTATTGTTTATATTTAGTAGCATAATAGCTTCAGAACTTCCTCATGGAAACTGTGTGGTGATTTGATTTGCTTGAAATCAAAATATGAATACTATATGAATAATGAATTCATATAGTAATTCATTATTACTATATGGCCAGGAGAAGGCCATGCAAGGTAGAAAATAACCCATACTGTTTACGAAATAAAATCCTTACAAGTACTCAAGTCTTGGAAGGTCAGTGAAAGCTCCTTTCTCAATAGCTCTCAGACTGATGATGTTCTGCAATGAGCTACAGGACAAAATAAACGACCAAAAAACACACGTCACTTGTTAGTTAGTGTCATCAAATAAAGCTTGAAAAAGAGCAACAACCGTGTGTATGTGTGTGCCTGCGTGCGTGTATGTGCGTGCGTGCGTGTGTAAGTGAATTGGAGCCTTACATTTCAGACAAGCAATGCAGGGAGAGGAATGCATGGCTCTGGATCTTAGTGACGCTGACACTTTGGGAGATTTCACTGTAAGAATACACATTTACTTTTTTTAATACTTTTTTTAACAGGAAAAGTTCAAAGTCCTTATGACATTTTCAATCGATTGATTCACTTGATTTCTCAGACAGAGATTGGGTATTTGCAATAGCTGTTTGGTTTACACAATTGAAAAGGGACACTGCTCATTATATTCAATTATTACATTCAAAGTGCCTCTTAACGAGTATTTTGGATGTACCGGTGACAATCCTCTCTTTTATATTTGATAATGGAGTTTTCTTTTTTTACTGTCGATATGGGCTACTGTCATCTGAAATGACACAGTTTTCTGTATTTTCTAGTATTAGACACACATATATACACATATACACACACGGTGGAGTCACCCATGCAAGGTTGACAGCCAGCTCGTCAGGAGAAGTTAGGGTTAGGTATCTTGCTCAGGGACACCCCGACTATCAGCTAGGAGGAGGTCGGGATTGAACTAGCAACCTTGCGGTTGCCAGTCAACCCCCTCTACCTCCTCAGCTAAGCCGACCCTTGTGGTTACTTGTGCCAAACCACAAGCAGTTTTCTTTTTTTACTGTCGATATGGGTTACTGTCATGTGAAATGACAGTTTTCTGTACATGGAAGGGCACAGTGGATGCGTTTGGATGTCAATCCACAGGCCATGCTTGTGTTCCTCTAACTAATCGCTGCTTGTCGCATTGCAATATTCCATCTTAACCCTGAGAGCTGCCAATCTCATTTCCCCTGTAATTGTAATTACAGTTGTCCTGAATAGACCTCCTACCTAATGTAATCAAAATATAAATTACATACACATTTTAAAATTGACATCACTGTTTCCTTCTAAAGCAGTTTTATTTGATTGTATTCCCCCATCCTAAATTGTACAACACTATTGTAATTACAGCTGATGGGGGCTCCTATGGGCCTTTTTAAGATTGTGCTTTTAGAGACGCTGTGCCAAGAGTCTCTACATTTGTATCAGTGGTGGTATAGTTTGAGTCCCTTTAAGTCCTCCTATGCACTGTGACACAGTGACATGAGATTGGTGCAATGGGGTTAAAAGGACACTTATTCAGAATCAATCAGATACATTTTCCGGGTGATATTGACAGTGACCATGCATTTTAAGAAGTTTAAAATATGGTTGCATGCTTCACGCATTTGGCAGACGCTTTTTTCCAGAGCGACCTACAACATTGATCCAACATACCAACATTGTAGGTACACCTTAATCAAGCAACTATTCAACAAACTAGCAGGTCAACCAACAAACTAGGCTGCTATGGTTATATTATATTAAACATATTCATAAAAACACTGAATGGACCCTTAGTTAGCTTCTACCAGATAAGAATATATTAGATTAGATGTAAAATATATATATGTATATATATATGTATGTATATAATATCTCAATTGTATTGTTTATATTATGACTATCGTGTAGATACAAAATCCATCGACTTATTCAAACAATTACTCCTCAACGAGATATTTGGTTTTGCCTGTAGTTCTGCTGATTTACGAGCCTGTGGCGCGGTAATGCATCGCGCCTACAATGGGTAGGATGCCTGCGCAAAAGTTATACACACATATGGATCTACATAGATCTTTCTAACTTACTCACACATATGAAATGGTTAATTGACTGCAAAAATATAATTGTATTAATAATTATCAAACATACCGGACTATATATTCTTTATATTCATTCTGAAATTACTTTTTAAAGCAGAAGCAGTCAAAATCCCTTTGACTACCATTGATGGTTTGAAGTTACATATGAGTAATATTTCGTCTGTCAATTATTAAATAAACATGTAGGCCTATTGCCGAATCGATGTTATATATCTCTGCCTTTAAGGCTTTCAACCTTCGGGGTAATGACTTAAAGTAGCCTATCCTAATCGAGAGTATTGAAATATGTATGAGGGCAACTTACATTCTTGTCACGTTGATGTCTTTGAAGGCATGTCTTGGAACTATTTTCACGGACAAATGGCTGAGTCTTCTACAAGGTAACAGATAATGTGCACAGTTAGACATGATGGCTACAAAATGTCAAATAACTATTACAATACGATGGCCATATGTATTTTAAACTTAAGCCGAAAAAAAAAAAAAAAAAAGTAGCCGAAAAAATCGGCTACTTACAATCGCCTCACGGAAAGCGCACTTTCACGGAAGCCCTCAGTTTCTCTTGTGCATTGAAACGTGTCCACCTTACAACGACAAATCTGCGGACAGGTATAAGTCAGGCCGTAGCAGGTATTCAGAAAACAGGACAGCGCGAAAAGTAGCCGTATTGATCCCTGTGGAGCCATATGTGTCGTCCTTTCCCCCCTCAATAAAGTGGCCTGTACCCTACCACACGGTGTCCTTAAAGGATATCTAGGTCTTCCCTAGATAGATAATGACATTATGTCTTCAAATGGCAAGCTCCAGGTAGAGATTGAGCCAATATATCTGTTCACCTGCGCCTCGATTACGATTCCTCGCATACACGTCACTCACACGCGAAACGAGAAGCAGAAGTGAGCGCCGTTCACTTGTACTTTGTGTAGCAGACCGTGTGTCGATCGACTAGGCTACTGTAAACGCCCAATCAACTTCATCAAGACATTCGCGTCCAGTAGGCTAATCAAAGCAAAACAAAATACAAAATAATGCACTCACTCATGAAATCATTTTAAGACTCAAGGACCCAATCGGCTGGCAGCTCTCTACATATGCCTGCAGTTTATGACAGTAGACCAAACTCTTGAGCGAAAACATTTATATTGTGAGCTTTGCATCTAAATAATGACAGTTAAAAGATATGGCTTTACAGGTCTTTTGGTGTCATGCATGCCTATGCAGGAATATAGCAGCTGTTTCTGACCCATTTCAAATGATTTGTTACCAATTCAATTGTGTGTTTAATTGTTGTGGATGCAAACTAAATCCAAACTAATACAAATTACAAATTTAACCAAGGGCAAGATTGTCTATGTGGTAAGGGTGGTTGAGTCCCAGCTGAAAGGTTCTGGGTTCGATTCCCATTGTCTACAAAATAGTACAGGAAAGAAAATGTCACCATATCTGACAACTCCTAAAACACTACGGCCTCTGTAAACCAACATTTTTTAGTATTTCACTTTATACTGGCTATGGTTTTTCAGTAATTCAGTAAAGTTCATTATTTCAATAGATCATCACTATGTCACTTTCAACACACCTACTTCAGCAATCACCTCATCATCCCAAAACCGTGGTCTAATTTACGACAACTCGTAAAATGATCCTTGCCCTTTCCGGACCCAATAGCCTTCCTGATTCGGTGACACTGACCTGCTGTCTCCTTTACAACATGGCACAACTTTCTGGAACCAGTTTTATGGGAAAAGTCTCCCTACTAAGTACATTATTTTATTTGATTAAAATAATTTCGCAGGTCTACACTATTCTGTACAAATAGAGTTCGGAAAATGTATAACAATGACAGAAAACCGAGTCTATCACTGAGAAGACCCTCATTAATATGTGTCTGAAATCCAGATACGTAAAAGGTATTTGGTTCGGCATTGGCTCAGGAGGTAGAGCGGGTTGACGGGCAACCGGAAGGTTGCTAGTTTGATCCCCGGCTCCTCCTAGCTAAGTGTCGAGGGGTCCCTGAGCAAGACACCTAACCCTAACTGCTCCCGACGAGCTGGCTGTTACCTTGCATGGTTGACACCGCCTTTGGTTTGTAAATGTGTGTATGAATGGGTGAATGTTAGGCAATCATTTTTTAAGTGCTTTGAGTGGCCACTGGTTAGAAAAGTGCTTTATAAATGCAGTCCATTTACCATTTACCATTCGAGAATATAGGGTTATGGTTTCAGGTGCATATTCACTTCCAGATAAGGTTTTCGTCAAAATAATAATCAGAAGTCTTATTTGGCTGGAATTGTATCCAAAATAGGGCAGCTGTCTATGATGGAAGTAGTTCAGTTGGATTGCTTCTTTGACTAAAGTAGATTGCATGGCAAAAAAAAAGTCCTGCATTGTAGACCGTGGAATGACAGCCTTTTGAGCAGGCTCTCATTGGGGCGCCTCTTTTCCACCATTATTATTAAAGGTCCTTCCTTGTGGATGGGTTTTCTCACCTCTGGCTACTGGCTGTTGCCCTGCAGGCGACCCACTGATAGTCACAGGTTAGAGCTGTGGCTCAGGGCGGCTCAGGGTGAACACACAGGAGGATACACACACAGGACACAACACAACTATACAACTATACACTGACTCAACGACACAATAACACAAAGACAAAAATACTATAAAATGACACAACGAAACTATACCACAAAGACACAAAGACACAAAGACACAAAGACACAAAGACACAACAACACAACAACACAACAACACAATGACACAACGACACAATAATACAAAGACACGAAGACACAACAACACAACTATACAATGACTCAATGACACAATACAATTACACAGAGACACAACAACTCAACACCATATACAACAAATGACACAACAACACCACAATACAACACACTGCATAAGACAGGATGATACATCAGACCACAACACAACACAAAACATCAACACAATAACATGACACCACAATTAAGCCATGACATGACACAACATTATGAAACAACAACAATCCAACTACACAATACGATGGAAAAGCACAACAATGCAACAACGCAACAACACTGCTCAAGAAACCGATGAGGCACATATCGTCTGAACACAAGCCAACAAAAACTAGCTTGACACATGCAAACAAACCAATGCATCCCAAACCGACACTGCAGTGTAATCTAACTATAATTAGAGGAGTCTCTGCGTGTATGTTTGTCATTCCGTGAATTTTCTGGTAAGACTTTATTATAACATTCAGTCATAAGTAATTTATAAGCCTTATGTTTATGACAAACTAATCATTAACAAAACATTAATAAACGTTTGTAGATGATTGATAAGTGCTATGTTAAAGGACCCTATTTTACCACTAGGTGTGATCTTGATTAGCCATTACAAGCCATTACAAGCCATGTCAACATCTACCCTTTAGTGACATTGCAAGTGGGAGTGTCCCCCCAGATCTATGATGGATAGATCAGCCTACCAGTTGGGACAGTCCACTGGATAGGTGCGTCGGTACTTATATTCGCCTACAAATGTTTATACATTTTTGGTTAATGATTACTTCATCATTCACTAAAGGCTTATAAATGAGATATGACTAAGCGTTATAATAAAGTGCTAGTGATTTTCTCAACAACCATTCATCCGATCGACCTCATACTTGGTGGGTGCATTGCTGAGGACCCAAGGAAGTGTCAAGTGTGAAGTTGTTTAGATGAGCAATTCTCGAGAAAGCTTCAAGGAGCAATCTCGGAGGCCGGTTTCAAACCCATACATTTTGACCAGGCACTGCACTCATTCATTTGTTGAAGTTGTATTTGACATTGTCTTTAATATGTTTTTATTTGAGTGAGAGTAGTATTACAATATAAAATCATGACACTTCGCTTCATCATAATGATTAATCATTGTAAGACATTGCAGTTCCCTGTGATGCAAATTTTTTTTAACTGCTCATGTTACTCAAACAAGGCTTTCTGATCAAGGGTAGTGCCTCATATCATTAGCAACAAAATGATGGCCAAGGGAAGTCAACTAAGAGAGTACAGCATGACTCACACACGCACGCACACACGCATGCATGCACACATGCATGCACGAATGCACACACATACACACAGACACACACACACACACACCACACACACACACACACACTTATATGCATGACGCACACACACAGATACACGGATACCCACACATG
>OOFG01001745.1:0-11988 GCA_900323295.1 Molva molva | reverse complement strand
TCACAGGCTGAGTGCAGCCTACTGCCTGAGGTGAATCCCCAGGACCAAGGAAAGATATGCGTGGTCATAGACCTAGATGAGACCTTGGTCCACAGCTCATTCAAGGTATCTGCTCTGCTCCTTTATACTTCAGAACATTACTCTGCACCAGAACAGGTTTCTCTCTGTTTTGCCACCCGAGCACTCACATTGGCATTCCAGTTTTTTACCCCCACTGATTGCAACACTCTGAGTGTTGATTTACACACCGTTTTAGAATGCTGTCGACAGTGTTTGCCTCTAAGTCTGTGCAAGAATCAAACATGTTTAAATTGGATCTCGTTGATGTAGCTTTTAGTTAAAGAACAGTTGGCGATGGTGCTGGCACCGCCCCCATATTGTTTGTCAATCCGTATTAGGATCTGTGCTCTTAATGTAGCCAGGAAATGGTCAAAGATGTTTGGGAGGGCAATGAGTGAAGTCCATTCTGTGTATGTAGGCCAGGCCCTGTGAGTTATGGAGTCAGCGCTGCAGCCTGCTTCAGAGTGTTCACTGTTTCACTTGTTATGTAATGACATGAATGAATGAATGAATGAATGTACACATGCCAAACGTCCCGTCTCTGCTCCCTCCCCAGCCCATTAGCAATGCAGACTTCATCGTTCCTGTGGAGATTGAAGGGACCACGCACCAGGTAAGATCTAACTTCGGTCCTTGTATGTCTGGATATAAGGTTGTGTTTGTGTGTTCGCATCTCAAGGTGTCAGTTGTGTACGTGTGTTGGTGTGTTTAGGGTGCTTGCTTGGCTGTACAGGGATGGGTCTTGCTACGATCAGCCTGCATTGTTATGTTGGCTGCGTGGAGCCCTCTATTGGCCAGATGTGGACTTCAACAAGGCTGAGAGGCTGAAAGGAAATTACTCACTCCATCTTTTTTTGTGTGGCTTAAAAAAAATCAAAAATAGATTTTAAATATGCCGATTAGGCTAATATTATCTGATTGTCTTATATTATTAGATTTCTGTATAGAGTGGAAGACTGTTTGACATGTGGATAAGTACTTGTCTCTGTAACATGAATCCTTGTAACCTCTTGAGCTGTGACGGACTCGTCTTTTTTTGGCCATAGCTTGGTTCAAGTAATCCAGGATAGGCTGGTTCACAACCGCACGGCCTATTTTTGATTACTTGTTTCAGGAAATGGTTACTGGCAACGGATGGATGGACATGAAGAAATGAAACGACCCAAAAGCAGAGTGACGTCGAGTTAAGAGTCTGCTCTTGTCAAAGCGTTTCAGTAATTAAATTATTTTTTCCCCCCATGCAATGCGCTCTTTCCGTATTTGTCTATATCCAAAGTAATTGCAAGTCATAATAATGCAAAAAAAGTATTATAAATATTGACTCTTATTCTTATCATGGTTTTAACAATCAATTAATTAAATTGATTTATAATGTATTTTTATCCCCATATTCCTACGTCACTTTAACCAAAAGATCCAAAAAGTAATAAAAAACCTTTTTGGTTTCTTGTAGGTTTATGTACTTAAGAGGCCCTACGTGGATGAGTTCCTGCAGAGAATGGGAGAGCTCTTTGAGTGTGTCCTATTCACAGCTAGCCTTGCCAAGGTATTTATAATCAGCTTAGCGTTACAGATATATAACCTTTTTGTTTCCTGATGTCCTAGCTTAATGTTTGACATTATGTGTGTTCCTTTTGGCTTTCTGCTACTACCTCTTAGATGCTTCACGTGCTTTGGGTCCCCTCAGTAGTTGCCTATGTATTGCTATAAAAGATTAACCAAACATGAGGCAGTACCAAACACAGGTCATGCATTTGCTGTTGCTGTTGGGCTTAAATTAGCCACAGGTCATGCCACTATTTGGCACCAATTTTAAGCCAATCATAAATAGCAATTGCAATAACCAGTCGTTGGCCTGAGATGGCACTGCCGTTGAGGTATTTCTTTTGAGCATTTGGTTACTCTTTAAGCTTTAGTTCATGTCTCCATCCTCCCCTCACCCTTCCCCCTACCCTTGGCATCTGGTCAGTATGCGGACCCAGTGACTGACCTGCTGGACCAGGGCAGTGTGTTCAGGGCCCGTCTGTTCCGGGAGTCCTGCGTCTTCCACCAGGGCTGCTATGTGAAGGACCTGAGCAGGCTGGGCAGAGACCTTCGGAAGACTCTCATCCTGGATAACTCCCCGGCCTCCTACATCTTTCACCCCGAAAACGCTGTGAGGCCCCCTCTGCTCCTGTCCACACTCAAACTCAGACTTAATGGAATAAAGGCAACACTTTACTGTTCTGACGTTATGATGACTAAGCATTGACTTTGACTAAAACTTATTATAAAAAGATGTGAATTTCTTATTGCTACAATTTAATTATCATATTTTGTATTTGCTTTATGTGTGACTTTTTAGAAGATGCTTAGAAAGATGCTTATTAATGTACCTTCAATGATGGCATTGTAAATCGTCTTATTGAATCATATTAAAATCAATGTTAATTTGTTCGAAGATTATACATTTCACAAATTGAAACGGTAATATAGGTTTTTGGCATTAGAGCTGGCTCCAGTTAGCTTAGGAAAGCCTGGTTTTAAATGTGATTCTAGCTGCTCCTGTGCCCATGCCTGTCTAGGTCCCGGTGCTGTCGTGGTTTGATGACGTGGACGACGCCGAGCTACTCAACCTTCTTCCCGTGTTCGAGGACCTGAGTCAAGCAGACAATGTTTACACCCGTCTGGACCAGCTACGAGGCCCCTAGACCTGCTGGGATCACACTACTCCCTCGTCGTACCAATAGATATCTGGTGCTTTCCCTAGCCTCGTTAACCTTTTAAAACTGGGGTGTCTGAAAAGTTGCACCAAAAACATGGACTTCTCTGAGTCTTTCTGCACATGGTGCTGAGCATGTGTTAGCCACTATTTGAAAGCACTATCAGAAAGATTTGGAACCAGCAACCAAAGTTGTTTGATAACAATCACTCCAGTGATTTTATGTAAATGGTTATTTTGCCCGTCCCTGAATTGACCTTGGGATGTTTTTGTATTATTGTGCCTTTTTTAAGGAACAAAACAAAAACATTGGCTCACTTTTTATTTTGAACAGCTTTTGTTATTTTTTCTAGTTTTTTTATATATAAATCTATTTTTGAACAGTAAATGTGGTTTATCTATGCAACCCATTACATTGACAATACCTCTTATTGTAGACAGCTGGTAATGACATACTGCCAATGTAAATGGAGAGGTTGTGATTTAGAGTAAGTGAATTAGCAATGAAACACCGAAACTGTACTCTACCTTTTTTTCTACAGAACTATATGACACGTGATAAAGTTGATTATTTATCATACAAGTTCCAATAATGGTCCAGTATTGGAAAATATGGACAGTTAATGGAATATTTTGGAATTACACTATGGCCATTTAAAAGCAGACACACTGGAATCCATTGGTGGCTCCTGACTTAATAGAATAAAAGCCACATTTGTTAAACACGGTAATGAATGATTTGTCCTTATGTTTGTCTGATGATTTGAACAATACTTGCACTTGTTTTATATTCAGTGCTAAAGTGACAAGTGTGCCTGGTGTTTTAAGTGGAGTCATACAGAGCAGTGCACACTGTGGAGATCAAGTGAAATGCCATGCGGCTGTGGTACTTGCAGTGCAACACTTGAAAATATCATATCTGATGAACGTTTTTCTGTATTTATTGGCCAATCATTGTATTGTCCAGTACCTCTTACTGCTGAACAGTTTGGGTTGTAATCCATTTGCCTACTTTATTGGTGGTTCAGTGTTACAGACCATCTAGTTTTGTTTGTGCCTTGGAGTAACTTGTGTCAAAGGAATGGGCCAGCTGTGGAGGACGAAGTACAGCAAAACCTAAATCCACACTTCTGAAATGTATTTAGTTATGCAACAAAACCACATTGTCAACTCAAAATTATTTTCCATCTTTTGTTCACTGAGAATTACTCTGCTTATCGAGTAATATTAAACATTCTTTGGCTTTACAATTTATACAACTATTGCCTGCATGTTAAAAAAATAGTAACCATTTATTATAAACTGCCAAATATTTTTGTTTAGACAGTGATGATTGAATTGTCTTATACTTAGTGTTTATTAGAAATAAGAAAGTTTGTACTATCAGACCCAATTCAAACTAATTCTTCATGACACAGTGTACAAATAAAAGATGATTATATTTTACTGATGTGTTTTTCCCTAACGGCAGTTTGTATGACTTGCAAATGGCAAAAAACATTGACCATCGATGTTGATAGTGGTCATTTATAACAAATATTCCCCCCCCTAAACCATTACAATACAAAAAGTAACCCAAAAGTAAAAACTTAAATATAAAGCAAAAGTACTACAATTTCAGAGAAAAACTTGGTTATAACCTGACTGCATTACAATAAATTACATTAAATTACTTTCAACACTTACAAGCACTGCACCGTTTACAGTGATTAATGTAATTTGTTAGTTTGCCATACATAATAACTGCGCTCCGATTACAGATAAATGTGTCCGATTGAAGTTCGTTGAAGTAACAAGTTAATACATTAAGGCATTGTATATTTACTCGGAGTCGGAATCACAGCGCCTCCATGAGCATGTCTTCACACCACATCACATAACAACGCTGTGGCAGCCATTTTAGGTGTACTTGGGGATGAAATTATGTTCACGGAAGAGCCCTTTTCATTGTAAACGTTGATATTACCTATGTCAGTATTCTTTGGCACCATGGTTCTATCAAATAATAGCACAGACGTGTATTTTCGTTAACAGTTGCATTTCGGCAATGCAACTGATTGCACTAGAATTGCGTGATTGAGACTCCGATCAGGTGATGGGCGGTACCGTGCTGACGTCAGTGAGAGGCGCTGACTGACACGTACTGGTGGAAACAAAACACCCCGCAGCCAATCAGGAGACGAGGTGCTGACTGACACGTACTGGTGAAAACAAAACACCCAGCAGCATATCAGGAAAGCAGGAAGAAGGAGAGGCGTCATCGAAAGCTGGAAAGAAAGGTTAGCTAAGTGCTACTCCGCGGTCGCATATGCATGTGTTGATCTATTATTTCTAGCTAGCGCTGGTCCTCATGTTGGCTAAAGTTAGAAGAATCGAAGGTTGTTGGCAGATTAACAAATGTTCAGCTTGCCAACAACAAGCTAGCTAGCGCTAACTGAGGTAGCACGATAGCCGTAATCAGTTACAACAAGCTAGCTAGCGCTAACTGAGGGGTAGCATGTTAGTCGTAGTCCGCTATCACGATTGCCTGAATTAGCAGCCAAACAAGGGGCTTCCACAGTCCCCCTCAGCTACTCACACAAAGATACCGTCATAGTATAACGTGGCTGTTCACCCCTACTGTCCAATGTTGGTTTCGCTTTTGTATTCAGCGATGTACATACCCTAGACAAGTGAGCTCAATAGATGTGTGTAGGCAGGCTGTTGGCTTATCGGGGTGTTGATTATTTGTTAATACATTCGACAATTACAATGCCTCATTTTTTAGTGTTACGGTATCAAACACTCATCCGCGTCTGTGTGATATGTGGCCAGAGTGTTGTCTAGCGACTGAACGCCGTGTGCCAAATAATTCCTTGACACATTATCTAACGTTAATGAGTGGGTGTTTAACGTGGGGCAACATGAGCTCTGAGCCTGTGTGTTTTACTCTGTTTTTTGTTTTTCCACAGAAGGTTTACGGTCTGCAAGATCAGTAAACATCTCCGGAGCCACTATGAACGTGTTTGATCGAAACATCAATTTTGACGCTCTCTTCAAATTATCCCAAATGTGAGCAGGCAAACTGTCACCTCTGCCAAATAATTGTGTCAACATTCGACCGCTTCAAATTACTTAAATTTCTACCATATTGTTTTGTCATTTGTTTGAAGCTCCCATTCCACCCAGGTGCACCTGAAGAATGTTTACTCCAGCCTTGCAGTATGCATGTTCGTCGCTGCAGCCGGATCCTATGTTCATGTGGTCACTCGTCTCTTTCAGGTAATCTTAGGACCACACAGTCATTTCGATCTCCTAAATGCTGCCATAAGTGCCTTGACTGGAACCATGTTTAAAATGGCTATTTACTTACATCTCTACTGAACTTAAAGGACCCTATTTAACCACCAGGTGTGAGTGGGATTAGCTATTACAAGCAATTTCACAATTTGCCCTGCCCTGTGATTTTGTGGCCTCACAAGTGTGACGTAAGATCGATAGATGAGCCTACCAGTTTCTACAATCCACTGGGTAGGCTGGTAGACTGATCTGGATCTGCATACATCTGGATGGACACTCCCACTTGTGATGTCACTAAGGCACAGAGACTTTAAAACGGCTTGTAATGGCTAATCACACTCACACCTGGTGGTACAATAGGGGCACCTTAACTGAATTCCTGAATGAGTATCAAAATGTCAAAATAATTTACACATGAACAAAACTGATACATTGTGGGGATAGTTGTTCATTTTAAATAAAATAAAACCACATGGTTGTTGTTGCCATAGTAGTTGTTTTAATGTAAATATTGTTGGGAAGCCAGATCTAATGGGCACATTTCATAGTCCTCTCAAAGTCGTATATGCTTTGCTTGGATACTTATTCTATAGCCCTCAGACCAATAACTTAGTCTCACAGCATCCATTCTTATATCCGTAATATGAAGTGTGTGTGTGTCCCTAACTGAGTGTGTGTGTGGTGCAGGGGGGCGTGCTGTCTCTGCTGGGTTCTCTGGGGATGATGTTCTGGCTGGCCATGACTCCACACAACTCTGACACAGAGAAGAAGAGACTGGCCATCTTAGCAGGCTTTGCCTTCTTCACAGGTGAAACGTCTGGTTGGGTTGGCCCAATCTGGGCTTTCTCCATTATTTATCATTGGCAATTAAGGTTTTGGTAATGTGGCATCTTGATGTGTGTGAACATATAGAAAGTTGTCATCAAAAGTGTATTGTAAGTTCCCTGTCATCAGATAACAGTGGTTAACGTCTAAACTTAGAGTATTACAGTGTTGGATTAATATCGGTCTTATTTGTATTCTGTTCCCGCCAGGTGTTGGCCTTGGCCCTGCAATGGACTTTGTCATTGCCATCAATCCAAGGTATGCCCCAATCCAAGGCCAGCAGAATAACAAATTAACCCAATAACCAAACTCCAAAACCAGCTCGGTGTAGGGTCTGGGAATAACAAATGTCATCCGATGACACATCAGTTATTTCCACCTCTCATATACTTGTTTATTTATCCTATTTAGCCGCAGCAGGCCTGGTTGTCTATGGAGTTTTGTCATCGTTTGAATGTCCACGCATTACCTATGAACCTATGCTACTCATCAGAAGATGTGCTCAGATCATGTATACGGTCATTGGAGCAGAACTTAGGAGGCATTGAGTCCCAGGTGGACCACCCCAAGGTGGTCAGTGTGGACAGAGCTTTTGCGTAACCCTTTGTGTGGTTTCCGCTCTGCAGCATCATCGTGACTGCTTTCCTGGGAACATCCATGATCTTCCTGTGCTTCACGCTCAGCGCGCTGTACGCCAAGCGAAGGAGCTATCTCTTCCTAGGAGGTACATGACCACCATTTGATACTGAGGCCCCATATGACCTGTGCTCCCTGATGTCGCATTCATTTAGATTTTAGATCCTACTTTGTTTTTGAGGTTTTATTTGAATAGAAGTCAAGCTCATTTTATATTGTTTTCCAGGTACTCTGATGTCTGGCCTGTCAGTCCTGTTCCTGATGTCTGTGATGAACATGTTCTTTGGATCTGCCATGCTGTTCAAGGTAACTCGCACCTTCCCAGCAACCTGCCTTTGGCATTGAACTGGTGCCATGTTGTGAATATGTTATGGTCTGACCATTGACCTTAACTTCCTCTTTTTTGTTTTATTTTGCAGGCCCACATGTACTTGGGGCTGATCATCATGTGTGGATTTGTCCTGTTCGACACTCAGCTTATCATTGAGAAGGCAGAGAATGGAGACAAGGACTACATCTGGTGAGGCTGGTGGTTGCATAGAAATTAAAACATTTGATGCAAATTCCAAACCAAAAGAGAAAGTTCTTCATCCAAATGAACTCTGATCTGAAGACCATTCCCTCTGGTGCATAAACCTGTTGGTTCAGCTTTGGCTTAATTATTTAGTTTCCTCTTATTGTTGGCAGTACAAATCCCTATTAATAAACTTAAGTCTTGCTTGTTTAAATACTTTTAAGTAAAAATAAGATGATGAAATGCGTCAATGCATTTTCGATAACCTTTCTTCCAAAATGCAATTGGAACTAATCATGGCATCTTCTATTGCTTTTAAGGCATTGCGTGGACTTGTTCCTCGACTTTGTCACAATCTTCAGGAAACTGATGGTCCTCCTCGCTATGAACGAGAAGGTACAGTATTATTCTATCAATGTTCTAGCTGTAACATTGAATGTGAAAATACTAATATTTTGCCTTGGTTGCTGACTTGTATAATACCAAGTAACCATTGTTGTACTTCTTTCATCAGGACAAGAAGAAGGAAAAGAAGTAGAAGAGGAGCAAGCGTGTAGAGTTCCACATTAGATAAAGGATCTGAGACTCCACACATTTTGCTAGGCTGTTGGTGCTTTCACTTTCTGTCTTCACTTCTTGAATTAACTCCCACGTGGTCTTATAATGCTGAACTTTAATTAGGTTTTGGACTTACAATAAGGTTTGAATGTAAGTTTGTGGTAAATTAACGCTAGTTCTTTCTTGCTTGTGAAGATTACTAATGCTGCAGTGATCCTGCTTGGCCTGTAGAGGGGGCCGTTGTCCTACAAAGGCTCCCAAAAGCTGAGCGGCATTTACATAAATAAACCTACACACATTTTCATAATAAGGGCCATAAAGTAAATCTACAAAAGACTCATTGAGGAGGTAACTTGAGCTTCTGAGACTGATCATTGTTTTATTAGAAGTTATCTGTAAGTTGATTCAACTATTTAGTGGCCACCCCTCCCCTCCACGTAAGTCATGGAGTCCCATGATATATTCACATACCGCGTAAAGGTTTCTCTTATAACTATCTCCCCACATTTTGTTGTCAAATATTTTGAGAGCAAGAATAGCAAAGCCTAATTGTAATAATATACACACATTTTGCTAATTCACCCAGTTGGAGGGACGTCATTTGGTGGAATATTTTGGCTCGTGTAAGGCGGATAGATATGGCCATCTGTCCATATTTTTCCTGCGGACAAGCCAGTTATTCAGATCGTTCCTTTATGTAAATGTGTCTCAAAAAAAACCTCAATGAAGTACATGTTCTTTAGAAATTAGTTTGCCAAATGTGATGTTAACCTTTACAATATTTTGAACGTTTGTATACTGTGAAGAATTTATTTTATTGATGTACTATTGAAAATCAAATAATTTGATACATTTGCTCAAATAAATTTGTTGAATGTGATCAACTCAACTCTTTCGTATGTATTTTTTGTGTTTTGTAACAATAACGGGTATAATGTGTGGGTGTGTGGGTCATAATTCACAATGACAATCTGCAGATTAAATCAAAAACGTTTTAATTGTAGAGTAGAAAAAACGGCAGCTGATACATGATCTCTAGCGAGGGAATAGACAGCAACAGAGACGTAGACATACAAGATATGAACATAATCTAAGCAAGAAGACTACATTTCACATAGATAAAAGGAGGAAAATGTACATTTCAATTAAAATAAATAAATAATACATATTCATTGAATAGTGTAGCCATTTCTTTTTCCTATGATATTATTGCTGGTATATATTACCTTTTTAAAAAGTATGATTTAAAGCACATACATTCTGACAACTATAATGCATGAGTTTAGCAATTAAGAATCACAGACATGAACATTCATTATTTAAGAAGCTGAATAAGAAAACACTATTTTCAGTACTTGTGATGTGAGCTGAAGTTAAAAACATAACGTAAGATAAAGTACATACTTGATACAACAAACGCTGTAAAGTATGTTGGCTACACAAATGATCAACGCTTCATCGCTTTCAAGAACTACATAATGAAGAGTTTTGAGGATTTTTTTCCTGCTTTTCTTTCAAACAAGTAATGGCAAATTTGTGTGATAAGTGTTCCTTTGCCCATGCTTTCCGTTGTCCCGTTTACATGAATTTGACGTGTCCGTATTGAATTGCATCATTAAAAAAAGTGAACAACCTCTTATTATATTTGAGTGGCTTTTGGTTTCGCATTTATTAGAAATCCTGAGGAGAAGTCCATCCATCAATCCTTCCAGTTGCAGGTGCATTTGGAGAACATCAGTTTTCCATAAGTCCTTGGAATGGTGCAGATTCAGCAGCAGCAAAGGAAGGTTGTTCAAACATTGTTCTCTTGTGTGTGGCGCCAAGGTTTCTACACTAGCTGTTAGCATTTACCTCAGTCCTCACCGTTCCCATTTTTCCATTTTCCTTTCCCGTTCCCTTCATCCTTGGCTGCCGCACGATGACAGGCTGTCGTAGAGCGAGTCGCTAAGTGATTCCGGGGTCTCTAGGACCTGGGGACGACTCGGGGAGATGGCCTCCTCTGGCCGTTCCCTCAGCAGCTCTAGCCCCGCCTCCCGACTCATCTCGGGGATGCTGGGAGTCCGAGTCTTCCCCCGGCGGCCCAGCCCAGACTGGACGGGTACGGGCAGGCTGCCTGGATCCACCCCCCCACGACTGGAGGAGGGGCCCCCATCCTTAACGCTCTGAGAACACAACAGGCCACAGGAAAGCTTTTAGGACCAGTCTATATTTGGTGGGTTCATGTATTAATTTATGGTAAAGAGAAAGAACCAAGTTGGTAACTCAATATGAAAGACCCATTCGTGAATCTTTCATATTCAGGGGATTAATAATTCACATCTAAAGTGAGAACGTGGCACCGACTTTTTACACTATGTAAGCTGTGAGGGCAGGATTTGAAAAAGTACACCTATTTATTACATTGTTGAGGGCTTTTTACTGATATAAGTATTTCTAGTAAATAGTTCAGATGCTCCATTTCCAATATAAACAGTAGAACTATGAAGCATCCTCTCCTCCACCCACCCCTCTGAAGGAGCTGAAGGACACAGGCTCCTCCTCCTCCTCCACGGCCAGGTACACCTCGGCGCCCCCACCGGGGGTTTTGAGGTTGGGGAAGGTCCAGGTCTTGGAGCGCGGGGAGAACATGTTGGCTCCATGGGCCTCTTGGTCTGGACCAGAAACCAGAGGGAACCAGGGTGGTGAGGGTTCACATGCGTCCCCCTTGATTATCCCTCTAACAAAGCAAGGCTTGTGCATGCATTCGTCATCATGATCATCCTCACGTCTCTTGGATAAGCTACACATACAGCAGCAATTTTGGAATGATAGCCTAGCATACCTTTGTTTTCAAATCAAGCATACCTAGCCTTTCAGTATACAATGATCCCCTGAGCATTTAAAAAGGCAACAAGCAGTTTAATTTTTCCCTAAAATAAAGTCAAAGGAAGCACAGCTCCTCATGGAGATATAGCTGGATCCATTACAACCACATCTTCAACCATAGTATTTACACAGTCGACCGCAATTTGATTCATGAAATGATACTACAGCCTTTGCCTTTAAGAACCCCTTGTTGTCCACATTCCCAACAACAGATATCCAGTTAATAGACGAGATGGGAGACTGCACAGGGTTTACTGATCGATATGGGAGACTGCACAGGGTTTACTGATCGATATGGGAGACTGCACAGGGTTTACTGATCGAGATGGGAGACTGCACAGGGTTTACTGATCGAGATGGGAGACTGCACAGGGTTTACTGATCGAGATGGGAGACTGCACAGGGTTTACTGATCGAGATGGGAGACTGCACAGGGTTTACTGATCGAGATGGGAGACTGCACAGGGTTTACTGATCGAGATGTTAAATAAATGTTGTCAGGTCTTGCAGCGGGGTATTCCGCCTCCACATACCTTCCCGGAGGACTCCC
>OOFG01001743.1:16145-26637 GCA_900323295.1 Molva molva | reverse complement strand
CCCACACACACACACACACACACACACACGCGCACACACACACACACACACACACACACACACACACACACACACACACACACACACACACACACACACGAATGCATGCACACGTACACACGTGCACACTTGGACATGCACAAGAGCAGGAACACAAAATTGCACATGCACATCAAGCACGCATAATCGCAAACATCAAGTACACACTGATGCACCCCTCCTTCCATACACACATATGCACATACACAGAGGCACTATTCTTTATTTTCACCATGAAAACTAGTGACAGGATTGTGTTTAGTATAAAAAGCAGCATGTTTCACTTTCACACCTCACACAGATATGAGCACTGTGTAATTTACTTTGATTAATTCACTCCTTCATTGTTCTGTTCCCTTTCTCGTCCACATATAATGTGTCCTTCTCTTTCTCTTGTTGCGTGGTCTCATGCTTCTCCTGTTCTGCCTACTCTCTGTCCACTCTCTTTCCTGTCCTCTCCGTGCCGTCCTCTCTGTGCTGTCCTCTCTGTGGTGTCCTCTCTGTACTGTCCTGTGGCTGTGTTTTGTGGTCGTGTTTTGCTGTGTTCTCCACATCTAGCCGCTCTTCCCCGTGCCTAGACCATGACAACAGCAGGTGACTCTCCCCACCCTGGATGTCCCTTTTCTTTTCATTCGCTCTCCTGAACATCCTCACAGAATTCACATGCATGTTTTGTCTTTTTGTATAAAATAATGATATCATTTAATAACTATAATATCATATAATAATCATATAATATATTAATTGTGTATAATACTACTGGGAAAATCGTATCTGGTGAACAACAATGATGTGAATGTCATTACAAGCATCAGTAATCCTACCAAAGTAATCTTCCCTCCCTACTTGCAAATGACATGTTATAATGTATGTGTTACATAGTTGTACATGATGGAATTAATGCCGGTTTTTAAATTGGTGTAATAGAACTGGAATTACATGAGAATGCTGTTTCATCAGTCGTCTGCTTGCAGTGAGGACTGGTCTGCCTTATCTGCATGGAGACCCATCGAATCTGATGACATTAACACATTGTTAAATGTGTATTTGTTGACCCAAATTGAGAACAGCATTGCATATTATATATTGACAATGCAGAAATAGAGCCTAAGTGAAAAAGGAATTAAATCAATGATAAAGAATACAATAACGTTATATACACCATATTATCATGTCCCTATTGCTGTATTTACCAGAAGGATTCCAATATGAGATTCTATCCATATTTCGCAGCCCTAAACCACCTTGTTGTTTGTATTTTTACATCTTATCGATGATGTTGCTTCTCTTCAGCTTCCTGGTCAGTTTCATGGTGGACGCAAGGGGAGGGGCCATGCGCGGTTGCCGTCACAACGGCCTGCGCATCATAGTGCCGCCCAGAAAGTGTTCTGCGCCGACGCGGGTGACCTGCAGGCTGGTGAAGAGACACCGTCTGGCCTCCATGCCTCCCATGGTGGAGGGAGAGGGGCTGGCTGGACGCATCATAGAAGTCGGACCCACCGGGGCCCAATTCCTGGGGTAAGGCTGTGTTGTGTTGTGAAGGGAAGCTTACATTCAGACCATAAGATAATTGTGTGCGTCAAGGACAAGCTATCCCACTGCGGGTCTCTGAGAGGCTGGTTAGTGCAAGTCTGCTAAGATGAAGTAGGACAGATAGGTCTACTTTCCAGAACTGAGTTGACCACCCTCACAAACCAACTGTTACATAATGTGGACAAACTATAGCACGAAAAAGGTTTTAGCAATGATTCATTTTAGTTAATGTATAAGATAAAGTCAAAAGATTAACAGTCCGTGGCAAAATTACACAAATGAAGAAACATTAGAAATGTTTGTTTTGTCCATTGCTGTTCTGGTGATATAGAATGCATGGATGTGTGGGTTCATGTTCTTTCCTGAATTTCCTCTACCTGCTGCGTACGGATCAGTAAGCTCCACCTCCCCACGGCTCCGCCCCCTCTTAACGAGGGCGAGAGCCTGGTCAGTCGCATCCTGCAGCTGGGTCCTCCAGGGACCAAGTTTCTCGGGTATGGCTGCCTGCTTGGGGCCCGCAGAACCCCATGGCATTCTGGTTACCCCTTCCCTTCACTTGTTTTATTTTGTCCCCTACAAGGAGTTGATCCTTGTTTCCTAGCTTGTGTTCCTTTATTTTGATCCACATGTTTTGCTGTATCTATATAACTTATATAATAATGTATGACAATATAAGTAATTTTCTTTGTACTGATAACAACTTTTCAAAGTACGTCATGTTAGCTTTGAGTTCCCAGGTAATAAGAGGTTCCTATTTGCCAGCTATTAGCATATTACCAAGAAAAGGCCACAATACATTTTCACAATAAAATCAGCAAAATAGTATTTTCTCCAACAAACATTGTGTCTTCATTTCTCTTCAAAACAAAAGCTTACAACAACAGAAAGACTATGTTGTTTTATAGGACAGAGATCAAGGGAAATTTTGTTTGTATTCCTCTTTACAATTAACTCCTTACTGTTGACTTTAGTCGATTGTTTTCTGTGTTATTTTCTTGATGCTGTACATAGAGGAGACATTATTTCGATATAATAACCGCCTACCTTAAGGGTTTATTTCGTTATTTTGCCATGTTTGCTTTAGTAGTGGCCATGTATGACTTACAATTGTTCACATTTATTTAATTTAGTTTTTTTATTTTGCATCGTTATAAGCACGGCAGAAACATAATGGACTCGGCTCTGTGTAAAATATCAGTGATCATACAAAGTATATCATTAAAATGAGAGCTTGTTAATGATGCAGGGTCTAATTTAACAACAGACCGCCACACAGAAAACCATCAAAAAATAAACATGGCTTCGTCACAGGCTTGATCAATTGAGTACAAAGAAAAGTAATTAATGCAAATATTGCTTTCTTATTCACTATGCTATGTTATTCAACCTCACCTCATTTTTATTTTGGCAAATAAATGGTGTATGGCCACTTTGTGCACAGAGCAGAGTTCAATCCCCAGTGAGTTTCATCGTCTTTTACTCCAGTTATTGTTTGCTCTTTCTCCCGCACTTCTGATAAATTCCTTTCACCTCACTCTGCTTCCATCCTCTTCTTCCTCTGTTCAAACTGTTGGACCGCAGGCCTGTGATTGTGGAGATCCCCCACTTTGCTGCCCTGCGTGGGACGGAGAGGGAGCTGGTCCTTTTGAGGAGCGAGACGGGGGAGAACTGGAGAGAGCACCACTGTGATTACACTGAGGAAGAGCTCAACCAGATACTGAACGGCATGGACGAGGGTAAGGGAGTGGTGTCGGAGCGTGTGTCACTGCATGGATCGGGGGAGGGAAGGGGTAAGCATAGCCTAAGCATGTGACGTGACAACACTTCCACTAAATATAAATTGTATGACTATGCAAAATATCTTCTGTTTGAAACACCATTTTAATCTAGTAATTTTTAGATGATTCATCTATGGTCTCTCTGTATAGAGCTGGACTCACCAGAGGAACTGGAAAAGAAGAGAATATGCCGCATCATTACCAGGGATTTCCCACAGTACTTTGCAGTGGTGTCGCGGATCAAACAAGACAGTCATTTGATTGGCCCAGAGGGCGGGGTGTTAAGCAGTACTCTGGTACCCCAGGTCCAGGCTGTATTTCCAGAGGGAGCCCTCACCAAGAAGATAAGAGTTGGACTACAGGTAAATTACTTAACAAATCCACGGTCACACAGGCTTTGTCTTGTGTTTCAATTGTATTGAAACCAATATCGTCTTGCGTCATAGGCCCAGCCAATTGGTATAGAGTTAGTGAGAAAGATCCTGGGCAACAAGGCCACGTTCAGCCCTATTGTCACATTGGAACCCCGGAGGAGAAAGTTCCACAAACCAATCACCATGACGATCCCTGTTCCCAAAAGCTCAAACAATGATGGGACCACCACTGTCTTTAGTGGGGAAACGCCCACCTTGCGTTTGCTGTGCAGTATTACCGGTAATTCCTGTCCAGATTCAAAGATTACATCACTAACTTTTTAACAGTTTCCATGCACTAAAATGGTAGTGAGGTTTTAGTAGAAGAGTATACAATTCTATTTTGATATATTTCTTAGTGTACCTGATTTTTATGTTGCAGGTGGAACCACACCTGCCCAGTGGGAAGACATCACTGGCTCCACTCCACTCACATTTGTTAACCAATGTGTGTCCTTTACCACAAATGTTTCTGCCAGGTAATCCCTCCCCACTCCCTCACCCTATGCATTGCCTTCTTATGAAACCAAAATTCATCCATTCATCAGGTATTCGTTTCAATAACGGGACACCTCTGCCTTTAACAGTTCCAATGCATTTTGCTGAAGAACCAACATTAACAACAACGGTCAAATAATGTCGGCCAGATGTTGCGTAACATCGCAAAAACAACAACGTGGATTAAATTTCAGCTGATTAAGTCTATACAAATTTTGTATAGATGAAACAGTATAGATGAAAGTTATTAACATCTAATCATTGTTGGTACCGGTGGTATAAGCAGAATATAACACTCCGGGACGTATCGTTATTGGAAAATAATGTACGACGTGGGTGGTGATGCGACCAAGGCAAAGCCGAGGTTGCTAACCACCACTGAAGTACATTATTTTCCGATAAGCCCGTCGTGGTCTTTTCTTTTGGTAATCCATCTCGTGTCCAGTTCAACCTTTTGTTCACGCTTATCTCTCTCTGTCTTTTAATCTCTCTCTCTCTCTCTCTCTCTGTCCCTGTAGGTTCTGGCTGATAGACTGCCGGCAGGTACAGGAGTCGGTGAACTTCTCTTCTCAGCTGTACAGGGAGATCATCTGTGTTCCTTACATGGCCAAGTTTGTCATATTCGCCAAGACGTTGGATCCCATCGAGGCACGGCTCCGCTGCTTCTGCATGACGGACGACAAGATGGACAAGACCCTGGAGCAGCAGGAGAACTTCACTGAAGTGGCCCGCAGCCGAGATGTGGAGGTAGGGAAGGGTGCATAGTGGGGAATACTGCCAGATGGAACCAACAATTGTTTACTAACAATGCCAGCAAGATCATTCAAATGTTTTTTTTTAAATGTAGGTGCTGGAGGGAAAACCTATATTTGCTGACTGTTTTGGAAACCTGGTTCCTCTTACGAAGAGTGGACAGCACCATGTCTTCAGCTTTTTTGCCTTCAAGGAAAACCGACTGGCCTTGTTTATTAAAGTAAGTGAATTTTTATAGTGTCCATTTTTGATCTATACTTTTACTTGTCTCTATAGATGACCGGCCATTTGTGTTGTTATTGGATTCAAAAATTGTATAATTGATCGGCAGATTCGGGATACAGCCCAGGAGCCTTGCGGCCGCTTGTCCTTCACAAAGGAACCACGCACCTATCGCACACTCAACCATAACGCAATCTGTAATCTCAACATCACACTCCCAGCATACTGCAAGGTGAGCACTATCCTCGTACATTGGTGAACTTCAAATATATGGATTGTTATTGTTAATACAGGGTAATATAGACAATATTTACCTTTGTTACTGATAGCACACTCACAGTGATGGGGATTGACCTGTTTTCTGTGCTCCTCTCCTCAGGAGTCTGATTCTGATCAAGATGCAGATGATGAGGTAAATAGTTTGATGTGTGGTTAATACATTAAAGTGTAGGTGAACCCCATTTAAGATAGATTCAAACCCTATGAGATTAAAAAAACTGCATTTTGGGCTGAGAGTTTTAGGAAAGCTGGGGACATGTTATCGCCTTGGTTACGACCCAGATCATATGAAAGTAATTTCCACGTTTAAAACCAAAAAAATCGCTGGAGCTTACCAAAATGTATTTTCTTCTATTGCAGAGTGAGAAGAGTGACAAGAAATGTGAGTAAAAATTACCCTTCAATCACACAGGTAATGTTCGACAAAACAAGTTAATATGAGATTGTGAGATTACAATATACCACACTTAAATAAGAAATGTTAACTTCAAGATCATGTTTATTGCAGATTATCAATAGTTGCATATATATCTTTTTTTATATACATATTTTGTTTATATATAGATTTTTTTTTCCATATATATATATACAGTATACAGTATATAGTATATGAAATATTGGTAAAGTATGTGCCAAGAGTAATTGCTTAACATAGTGTAATGACAAATTCATTGATTGCTATTTAATAATGCTACTAACAAAATGTAGTATCTATTAAACTCTGACCGCTCTGCTATGGCTGTATTGGATTCTGCTCCAAACCCCCATTCTTCCCCTTTCCTCCTTCAACATCACAAATAATGGCCATATAGGGATGTTATCATAATTTACTGAAAATATTGATAAGTGCAAATTTAAAAGAGCAATTATAACAAATGAAAAAACTATATTTTGGCCCTATTTTCTTTCTTAACTGACATGTCGAAAGAAGTATTCCCTTTGGCCATTAATTGTTCTTGCAAATCAGCTTTCAGTCACTCGACAGCAAGATGATAACAAATTTACATTTCTAACAAAATCCCTGGCAAAAAAATGACATTGTTGAGTAACAATGTTTGACATTGTTTGTAAATGCATGTCTGGAACAGTTTCATGGTTCATCCAGCATCCTTCATTCATCATCTATCCTGTTGATCAGTAACACTACCATTCGATATATTTTTATTATTATACATTATAATTGTAATTAGCAATTGCATCTAAGGCAAACTTTAGAATGTTTGACTTAAATGGGATATTTGTATTTTATTTTTCTAATTGCACTTCGTCTTCAAAATATATGTTTTTGATTTCTACTAAGTTTTTCGTACCTTTCTTTGAATGAACTGATAATATTATTGGTTTGCAAAGAAATCCCGGGAGAACCATGTATATATTTAACCTGGTATGATATTTAAAACCAGTAGAATTACATACAACTCACAAATGCAAGCCAATGGTCGACCCTACGGCATTCGGCTTGATGCTGTTCTTGAAGATCTGTCTCTGAGAACTTGCTGTATTCTTTTGAGAAGAGGCCACAGAAGGCAGAGAAAATAAATTGAGATCAATTTGCATTATCAGAGATATGCTTTCCATTTAAAAAAAATCTTGAACAATCCTTATTTTGATGTGTTGATTACGAATCGAGATATCTCTCATTTATACCACAATGATTTTTTTTCCTTTTTTAAGAAGACATGTCTCTTCATGTCAACACCAATCTTGAGATGTTTCCTGTCTGTCATCCTTTCTTCTTGTCTATTTGTTTCACCTCAAGGTTCATATGTTTTACTCTGGTTCTCGGGATTCTAACTTGTATTTTTAAACAGACATGTAGTCAAACATAGGAGATAGATACTCAAGGTTTTCCTTGCCCATATCCTACCTTTTATGTTACTCCTCTGCTTTGCTTAAGCCCTCTCCCTAAACCAAACTCATCTGGAACACTTTGTCACATATTGTTCTTCTCAAGTCACCTTTCAGTCTTCATCTAATGAACTGAACTCTGAACTGAAGATACTTTTTATGCCACTGCTTTGACCACAATTTTCCGATGTCTCTCTTTTTCCTACTTCATTTCTCCCCTGTGTTCTTGCCCTCCTTGGTTAAATTTTTTCCACTGAAAGATGATGAAACAGAATCAACTGAGACATTCTCCTTTCAAACAAACCACCCTGTTGACCCAGCTACACTCGCAAGCCCTGATCTTCTTTCAGAAGTGTCTGAGATAAAACATGATCTCATTAAGATGTCTGCTATATTGACAACACAAGAAATTGAACATCAGACCTCAACCAATAGAGACAGAATAGGGGCAAACAGTGTTGAGAAGATAGTAGTGGGAGAACATTTCAAGAAAATTGAACAATATAATGAGAAACAGGACAGGATCAAGGTTGTTCAACATTCTGTAGAAGGTGTGGAGTGGGTGGTACTCTCAGGCTCAAGGGTGGATGCAGCCAAAACTGAGACTAACCCTATGGCATTCATTGAGCGAAAACCCTCTTCTAAAAGTGTTACAGAGGTCAGGGACATGTCAGGCACTACTTCATACCTGAGCAACGATATGGACCAGGGCCTTGAACAGCTACCCATTGTCATTATGTCCTCTAAAGAAGACCTCATTCAGGACAGGGTTGAACAAATGGAATTGAAGTCTGATGGCAAAAGGCGCCCCCCAGACATCAAAAAACCTATCCGTAGGAAACTTAAAGAAAGAGATCAATTGGGATGCAGCAGTTCTGAGGGTGAGATGGAAAGAATGAGCTCTCAGGAGTCTCTGGATGGGGATATAATATTGGCCGAGACTGGCCTGGCACGAAGCATATCCATGGAGCCTCCGACATCTCCTTTCATTGTTGAAACACCAATAGGATCCATAAAGGAAAGGGTTAAAGCATTACAGCAAATGGTGCAAGAAGAGAAAGAACAAAAAAGTACACAACCATCAGTCCCACATGGAAAACCAATGATTTCCACAGAGAGGATGGAGTCAGACATGCCGGAACTTCCTAAAGTCCCGAAGTCGCCTAAATCCCCCAGGTCTCAGACAGAAAGATTAGAGGAGACTATGTCTGTTAGAGAATTGATGAAAGCATTCCAGACTGGACAGGATCCTTCAAAAAACAAAACCGGGCTTTTTGAACACAAAGCCATAGCTGTTACAACTAGCTCAACTTTGAATGTCTCAACTGACTCTGAGGAATCACAAGATATTTCAAGCTTTTCTCATGTGGAGGCAGACACACGTCAAGCTCAATCCAATAATGGATGTGTTAGTCTAAGCAGTGACCATAAGCCATGTGAAGACATGCAGATAAGCCCTGATCGCAGACCCTCTGAAGATTTCAGTGCAGACATAAAGGCTGAGCTGGAGGAAAGTCCAGAGTATCAATTGTTCAAGCAGACAACAAGAGTGATGGATGGTAACTATCAGCTTGATACACCTGAAGGCGAAGTTGAATCGAATGCAGGCCAGGAAACTGCACAGAGCACAGATAACCAAGTAAGTGATGAGAGTACCAAACATCAAGGGCTAACAGACATTATTGAAAAGAAAGCCTACTATTCAGAGCAAATTGAGGTTGTTGATATGGAGAAGGAAAAGTCAAAAACAGACACTATAATAGATACAGTGGAGCCACATCTCCAGCAAGTCTATGTCGAAAGGAACATATCATACCAGACAACCACAGCCGCAAAGGATATGTCGGGTTTGTTGTCCTTCCTGAACAGTGATTTGGACCAGTACCTAGAGGCAAGACCTGCAGACCATGTGTCAGATGGGGCAAAGGAAACCATCATTACTGAGACATTTGAAGAAGTAATTTTAGCAAAGAGCACTAAAAAGGAAAGGTTAACAGTCACCACTGAGGAACAGCATTCTACAACAAAAGAAAAAACACAACATATGGACAATGGTAGGTTGGAAGAAACCCATCCTTGCACCAGGGAAGCAGAAGAAGCAGGTAGTAGTCCCAAAGATACCACGTCAGTATCTATCAACTTGGTAGAGGAACCACAATTCAAAGAGACTCATGTTGAAAGAACCATATTTAATCAACCATCTACGCAAGTGAAAGATATGACTGGAATTTTAACCCTTCTCAGCTCTGACTTGGAGCAACTTCTAGCAGACAGGCCAGTGATTGATCATCAACCAGAGCAGGATGTTATCCAGGAGACATTTGAACAGGTTATTCTTATCCAAAAGAATCGTGGGGGAGACACCCTAAAATTATCGTGTGAGGATAAAGATGTAACAGATGAAAAGACAGGCCTGGTACATAGTGTTGATTTAGAGGATAGAAATTCTTCAGAAGCAGAAATAACAGAAATGGTAGAGAGTGGTGACTTAGAGGAGAGTCATGAAAAAATGGTTGATGATGATGTAGAGGTCAAAGTGTTGATGTCAGCTTCTGTGGAGCCAATAGCATTCCAGGAGGTACGCATTGAGAAAAATATCTCCCATCACCAATCTCCGAAAGAGAAGGATATGTCAGGCATGCGGTCATTGCTCAGTGATGACATAGAACAACAGGTAAATGAGACACCAGTGATTGGTAGGCAGCCAGAAGAGGAAAGTACCAAGGACACATTTGAACAGGTTATTGTTGTCCAAAATAATCATGAGGGAGATATCCTTGAATATTCATGTGAGGATAAAGATACAACACAGGAAAAAGCAGTAGTAGATGGTGTTGATTTAGAGGATAAGACTACTTCAACAACAGTTGAAATAACACAAATTGTAGAGAGTGGTGAAGAGGGTCGTGGAAATACACCCGATGATGTAGAGGTCAAAGTGTTGATGTCAGCTTCTGTGGAGCAAATAGCATTCCAGGAGGTACGCATTGAGGAAAACATCTCCCATCGCCACTCTCTGAAAGAGAAGGATATGTCAGGCATGCTGTCATTGCTCAGTGATGACTTGGCCCAAAAGATAAATGAGACACCAGTGGTTGTGAGTCAGCCAGAAGAGGAAAGTACCCAGGA
>OOFG01001743.1:0-16125 GCA_900323295.1 Molva molva | reverse complement strand
CAGGCCTGGTACATAGTGTTGATTTAGAGGATAGAACTACTTCAGCAACAGAAATATCACAGAAAGTAGTGAGTAGTGTCCTAGAGGAGATGCATGAAAACATGGTTGATGATGTAGAGGTCAAAGTGTTAATGTCAGCTTCTGTGGAGGAAAAAGCATTCGAGGAGGTACACATTGAGGAAAACATCTCCCATCGCCACTCTCTGAAAGAGAAGGATATGTCAGGCATGCTGTCATTGCTCAGTGATGACTTGGCCCAAAAGATAAATGAGACACCAGTGGCTGTGAGTCAGCCAGAAGAGGAAAGTACCCAGGAGATATTTGAACAAGTCATCCTCCCTCAAAAGAATCGTGGTAGAGACAACCAAAACTTATCTTTTGAGAATAAAGATGCAACAGATGAAAAGACAGGCCTGGTACATAGTGTTGATTTAGAGGATAGAACTACTTCAGCAACAGAAATAACACAGAAAGTAGTGAGTAGTGTCCTAGAGGAGATGCATGAAAACATGGTTGATGATGTAGAGGTCAAAGTGTTGATGTCAGCTTCTGTGGAGGAAAAAGCATTCGAGGAGGTACGCATTGAGGAAAACATCTCCCATCGCCACTCTCTGAAAGAGAAGGATATGTCAGGCATGCTGTCATTGCTCAGTGATGACTTAGACCAACAGATATATGAGCGACCAGTGCTTGAGAGGCACCCAGAAGAGGATGTTATCCAGGAGATATTTGAACAAGTCATCCTCCCTCAAAAGAATCATGGTAGAGACACCCTTCAATTATCTTGTCAGGATGAGAATACAACAGATGAAAAGACAGAAGTAGTAGACAGTGTTGATTTAGGAGATAGAACTACTTCAGCAACAGTTGAAATGACACAAATAGTAGTGAGTGAAGAGGAGTGTCATGGAAAATCCATTGATGATGTAGAGGTCAAAGCGTTGATGTCAGCTTCTGTGGAGGAAAAAGCATTCCAGGAGGTATGCATTGAGAAAAACATCTCCCATCACCACTCTCCGAAAGAGAAGGACATGTCAGGAATGCTGTCATTGCTTAGTGATGACTTGGATAAGGAGATCAAGGAGGCACCAGTTATCAACATGCTACCATCAGAGGAGCTCATCAAAGAAACATTTGAAGAAATAATCCTAGTCCAAAAGGACAATCATAGGGACATTAAATCATCTGGTGAAGATGAAGATAGCTCAATAACAAATGAGAAAATACAATTAGAAGATAGAGTTGAACAAGAATATGATGCAGTTTCAAAAGAAGAGACACAAGGGGATTACTCTGACGCAGAGCCTTCACCTTACCATCCTGTAACAGATAATTACCAGTGTGTTGGAGAAAAACCTTGCAAGGTTGGATTTCAGTTAGAAGAAAATTACCCTGAGCACAAATCCTCAACAGAACATACTATTATGTCAGAAGACAAGAAAAAACAGAAAGATGAAAACTCAGAATATTCTTCATCAGAGGTAAATCTTGAAACTACAGCCATCACAATGCTACATTCCAGGGACTTATGTGGAGTCATCAGTGGGCAACAATCATCCTTGACAATAGTTGATAGTGAGGAAGGCCGGGAAGACCCTCAGGAGATACCATGCCATTTGGAAATGCCACAAAGACCTGTAGACTTGGAAAGCCTGCACACTGTAGTTCTGGGTGACTCAGACAGACATCCTTCTCACAGAGACTCACTAGAGTCAAGTCCTGTCATGGAGGATAAGTCATCAAAGAACTCACCCGATTCAATAGAGGCGAGCCCCTCCAGAGAATCTCCTTGCCCAGACTCTCTAGAAGGTAGTCCCACTCACCAAAAGGACACACAGACAATTTCAGGTAACACAGTGGTCTATGAAGACTATTCCTCCCAACTCAAAGCCTGCTTTGTTTATGACAAAACTATTTACAAAGGCGATAACTGCCAGGAAAATAAACAGAAGACCCAACAACTGGAATCCGAGATACATTCATTTTCACTGAAGACACTTAATGAGGACAGGACAAGCTCTGATGCAAAAGTCTTGGAACATCTTTCAAAAGACATGGATGATAACTCTCCTGTTGAAGCTAATGAAGAAGAGGATAATGTCACCAGAAGACAATTTACCCCAGAAGAGGAAATGTTTAAGATGGCATCAAAGATTAAAACCTTTGAAGAAATGGAACTGGAGACCACAATTACAATTGGTGATCATTTTTCGGAATCTTCCACTTTATTGCAAACTGAATGTGAAGATGTGGTGGAACATAGAGATTTGCAACAATTTTCTGAAAACAAACAAGAGGAAGTCTCTGAAAAATATACTACAGAGAGCACACGTGAACAAAGAAATGTTATCAGTTCAAGAATAAGCATGCAGGACTCATCCAGAGGGGTGCAACAATATGAATTGTTAACAAGCAGAGAGGTAGATGAGCATAGTGCAGTGCATGATGCAGAGTTATCCTCAGTAGACAGTTCTACTTGTGTAGCTCGTCATTTAGAAGAGGATGAGAAGGTATGTTCAAATAATATTGAGACAGTAGCTAAGAACTCATTTTTAGAAAACCAATCTGTGCAGGGATTTGATCAACGTAATCTTGTGCCTTGGAGTCAAAACCAAGGAAGGAAAGAAGAAGAAGTGCAATATGATGGTGCAGCCATTAATGCACGAGTTGAGGCAGAGGACAATAATATTTTAAGCCTTGCAGAAGAGAGAAAAACACCTGACTCCCCTGGTCGTACACCATATGAAGATGGAGCGCCTAACCCTTTTCAATTTCAGGAAGGTAAACTCTTTGAGATGACACGTGGGGGTGCTGTAGACATGACAAGTAGAAGCTGTGAAGAAGGAGAGGAATATTCCTTCTTTCACATTGAACATCCTGTTGATGGATTTTTTTCAGTAATGGAAGGAGAAGATTACTACACTTTCTCCCAAGAAACACCAGACTCACAGAGTGCTACTGATGATGTCCCTATTCCAAAATGTAGAACTTCCATTAAAACCATGGTAGAAATGCCAGAGAGTAAGCACCCACCTTTAGAAACCACTAATGCATCCATAGATGTTGAATTGGGATCTCCACCTGCTCTGGATAGTGTAACCGAAGTCCAGAGTGAAGATGTGAACCCAAAAACCTTCTCTCTAGACTACCTTGACTCTACTATAGCGGATCTCCGATCGGCCACCTCCACAGTTACCCGCTCAGTATACTCAGAGCAAAGCCCTGATTCCTCAGAGTCCTCTGCTGAGGATGAGGATGAGGAACAGTGCTCTGTCATCGAGATGCCATCTTCAACCAATACCAAAGCAGACTCTGACATCCCAGCTAATGTCCTAAATAAGGAAGATAGCAAATCCAAAATACCTGTAAAAGTGCCACTGATGTCTCCGTTGGACTATGGTCAAAGATTCAATGTTGAGGAACTGGCCAATAAGAAATGCAGAACTAGGTCTGAGGCTGACAATGGTACAGATAAAGATTACAAAAAAGGAAAAAGAAGTAATTCTGATAATAATTATGAAGCGTCCAGACCATCTATTAAGACAAAACAGGAGCCAGAAGGTCACTCTTTTGACCAATCTTTTGAAGTCAACAAAGAGCAAATATTTGTGACTGGAATGGCATCTGTTAGGTCTTCAGTGGATACTGAGGATATGAACAGTGTGGGTAACAAAAGTCCAGATTCAGTCTTCAGATATGATAGCCCTTCCTTGCAGAGCTCAAATCCTGGTGCCAAATCTTTACCAGGTATGCAAACACCTTCTGCAACAGAGGATGTGTTTGAATCCAGGCCCATGTGGGATGATACAGTGGAAACTCAAATGCAGAGAATCGGCGATGATGAATCTCCAGAATATAAGCAAGGTATAACCAGATCTTAATGGGCTTGTACTTTCTATTTCTTTCTTCTGCGTCTTGCCAGCAAGGCCTTTTTTTTCTCTTTTTCAAAACACAATATCAAATCGTATTTTTGCGTTGTGTTTTTTTATAATTTATTGTGCCGTGTTGTGGCTGTCATTATTATTATTATTTTTTTTTCCATTCTGTAGTGTTATTCTGGTTTGTTTTTGTGCCAATATGTGTATGTGCAATCTCAAGATTGATACTATTCTAAATAGATTTCAGACATTTTTACCCCTCAATGTGCTTCCTCTTCTATATAGAATATTTGAATGTAACTAAAATGTTAATAATATTTGCACTAATACTGTATATTTACCACCTGCATGAAATTGGCCATGGTTTGATTAACCTGTATGATACATTTGACACTGACAAATCACACAATTACAGCATTGCCATTTTACCATTTCACATCATTGAGAATTCATCAAAATATTCAGCCAATAACACTGAGGCCAGATTTACCAATACAAATATTATCCAGAATATATGAATCAAAATAAAACTGAAATGTAAGTTAGATCTTGAACATTGAAATATATGTAATTCGTTGGCTTGTGTACTATGATGTAATGTGTAATGTTTGGCTCTGGCACTCTATAGTGGATTGGCAGGATGATGTTGACAGGAAAGAGGAGACCCTAGCAATCATTGCAGATCTTCTTGGGTTCAGCTGGACTGGTAAGCCTTCAACACACACTTGATTTCGATAAAAATATATATATATTTGTACTGTATTTTGCAACTTAACTATAAAATATTTACTTCTCAACTATTGTAATCTTTCTAATGATTGCTGAGTAAAAACGTTATTAATTATAACATTGCAGAACTGGCAAGGGAGCTGGAATTCAATGAGGAAGAGATCCAGCTGGTAAGGACAGAGAATCCTAACTCCCTCCAGGAGCAAAGCCATGCTCTACTGCAGCGCTGGACCCAACGAGAGGGCAAACATGCCACAGGTACATCAAGCTTGGCTCTTGAAATGTTATGTAGTTGCTTTTGATTACTGGTGCTGAAATTGTAATGTATGATTCAGTTATTCCATACATATCTTCATTAGATGACCTTAATTCTTCCACAGAGGACTGCCTGATAAAGAGGCTGACCAAAATCAATCGTATGGACATTGTCCACCTGATTGAAACCCAGAAGAATAAATCAATTCAAGAGCAAACATCAAGAACGTATGCAGAGATAGAAAAGACACTGGATCACAGTGAAGGTATCAATACCTCTCAATTATTAATTAAATCATTAGTATAATTCTATATTTTAACTACTACTGTCTTTTACGATGCTATTTTGTATTGTTTACTGTGTAAGCATTGTCAAATGTTTTATGTAAATCTTTTTTTTTCTCATTCTAAGTGTCCGTAGCCCTATCCTTAGTACAAGAGGATGTAGACAGCCCCAGAATAGTACGAAGGACGGATTCAGACCGCAAACCACCTCCCGCTGTCTCTGAAGAAGACCTCTCTGTAGCATCCCTACTAGACATCCCTTCCTGGGCAGAGCCTATTGCTCACACACACTCAGAAAGCATGCATGGCGATCTATTGGAGGACCTGGAGATTCCCCAGTAAATATTTCCCTGTAACATTTAGCTAATGTGACACTAATACCACAGCTACATGACAGTTTGACCTAAATGCATTTTGTAATGCTAGGTTATCTTTTCTTTTCTATCAGTGAAGTGAACCCCAACCTGTGGACAGAGGATGTATTGAAAAGGGAATCAGCAAATAATGACGATGAAGAGCAAGTAAGTCCACCTTCCCATTCAGATGAGGCAACACTGTGGAGGTTATCATCTCACGTGTATGACCCCCAGTACAGAAGAAAGGAGCATCAAGATTATCACACTGTCGCAGTTGATCCCAAAGAGGTCAGAGCATTGCAAGTTGCAGCAGAGAGTCATGTCCAAAATGTAGGCTGCAAATCCTTGGGGCCATTTCCAAACCAAGAGGGTTGTACAGCTGACCGGTGGCAGTTGTCTCCCTCACTGGGAATAGCATCACCTCTATCAATCAAAGACTTTGGGCCAAGCCTTTCTGAATCAGACCAAGCCGAGAAAGCCTTAAATGAGTTTTGGTATGGTTTTAGAGATACAGCACAACTTGGTTCGTATGTCTCCTCCGCCTCTTTTACCTTGACTCCTGAGGTCAAGCCCAAGTTAAATATAACAAATGACAGAGTAATCCCTGATCCGACTCAAAGAAACTTATCTCCACTTATTCAAAAGACCAGCTGTGTACAGAGAGAAAATATACCCTTCATTGATGAACACGGAGAGGTTTCAAGATTAACACACAGCCACAAGCCTGATAATAAAACAGCAACGTACAACATGGAAGATAATAAGACCACTAATATGCAAAGGAACATTTCAACACATGGTGTGAACACCAGCGACACTCTTCAGATGGTCTCTGACTCAACTGATAGGTGTACCCCTTCCTACTCATTTAGTCAAAACACTCACAGTGCAATTGTCAGAGCAAAGGAATCCCATATCATTGAGCCTGAAGCAGTCACCTCTAGCGTATTCAAACCTGTCCTCCTTTCTCAGAGGAGCTTTTCCCCTTTAAAAACAAAGATACTGAAGCAACAAATGCATAGACTGTCATCTCATGAATGTGTGATATCACTTGGCGATTACACTGACACTCATATGGGACACAAAATTATTGATTCTCCAGACTGCAAAAGTTTGTTGGATGATGAAAGGTCTCTCTCTTCTAGGTCAGACAGATGGGATTCACCAGTACACACGAAACAAACTGACCATAAAGACGAATGTAATTATTTTAGCATATCAGAGAGTGAAAAGCAGGCATTTGGTATGGCAGGTTCTGACAGCGTAATAAGTTCACTCTCCCCTGTGATATGCTCTTATGATATGCGTTCTGATTCCCCAAAGTCATACGAGTCTATGAATGAGTTCAGGTCAACGACCCCTGATTCTCCAGCACTTAAGTATAGTCCACCTGTAGTTTCACGTGTGGAGACTCAGGTTGAATATAGAGTTGCATCAGCTACACCAGTTATAGATATAGACTATGATGAGTTTTGGATTGAAGAATTGTTGCCTAATAGTACAGCATCGTCTCCCCAACTTGAGAACCCTAACCTAGACTCAAGTTTAGCTATTAATGTTGATAAATATATCACGCAAGACTCCCAAATACCACATTTTGTTTCATCAGTGACAACATTTCCAGTATCTTTTTCTGAATATAAGTCTTCCTCATTTGAGTCAATCTTTTCAGAAACCGAGTACTCAGATTTATGTCAAGATGAACTCCTTGCATGCAAAAGACCAGAATCCCCAAAATCATTATATTCAGGGGTAGAGTATAATTGTTCTTGTGAACAAGAATCGTTGAAGAGTTCCGTTGAGTTTGTGGATTCAAAAAGTGAAATTGAAATTGAGTTGGAGATCGATAGATCTTCCTCACCAGAATCTGAAATGTCTCAGTGCAGTTACTCCTTCCTTGAACTCTGGCTCTATGAACCAATCAAATCCCAGCTCAGAAGTCAACACTGTGATTACTTTTTATGGTATTCAGGAGAAAATACACAATCCAATTTATTAGTAACACCAGCTCATAAATGCTCACCATATTCTGGAGAGGTGCTCCGACCAGAACCAACAGATTCCTTTCCATCACTCATTGAAGTTCCACTGAATGGTACTCCTCAAAATTCATCAACAACATGGTCAGATATTAAAACTGTGACATATGCAAATGTTGTACTAGGCACTCCTGTTGAAAAATCTGACTATACATGTGAAAAAGAGAAGCCTAGTGAATCCAAAATACCAGGTGAAAACAAAAAGTCATTAATTGAGTCGTGGTTCTCTAAATGCATAACATTATCAAGAGAATCAAATGAAAATAGATCAATGATAGAAGCTGAACCTGTCCTCGTAGATAACAATTCATCATTACTAAAAGAACAAAATTCTGATCAAGGACCATGGTCCCCTGAATCTGTGACAGAAGGGTATGGACTTTTCGGCCAACTTGAAGAGACCAGACCAAACACTCATGAATCATTTGTTACAAATGATGAACATGGACCAGCAATAAAAGCACCAGCTGAAATGTGTAATGTTACATACCAAATGGAAACGTCAGGCAATGGTCCACAAAGCAAAACAGACACAGTCCCTGAACAAACAGTTTTCCAATTTGTAAGCAGGCCAAAATGCATATTAGTATGTCCAAATTTGTCTAAGAAAACTGATGTGACAGATGGAAAATCAGGACATAGACTGCCCGAGTCCTTCTCAGTTGATAAGGAAATTAAATCAATTGGATTCTTACAATCAAACATTATCTCACATTCATGTCCATCAGAAAATAAGTTAAGCGTTATTGAAAGAACTGGCATTCCGTTGACAACTCTTGAAATAGACACAAAACCTTTGACGTATGAGGATGTTGTGAGGGGTTTTTCATCATCGTCATCAAAGTCATCAAAGGGTTCACTTGAAAAGGATGGTATACCAATTTCACCTGAAATATATTCATCAGACAATGAGGATACACAGGAATTCCTTGGCAATTGGGTCAATGAGTTGAGACCTCACTCCCCTGAATCTATTGCTTCTCATGATGAGTTTACATCCCTTTCTCCTGACTCACCTGTTCCCCATTTCGTACCCCAGTACTGTGAGTATGATGTTGAGTACTCAGCAAATAGATCAAGTTCTCCAGTATCAGCAGCTTCAGATGTGGAATGTAATGATTTTTGTCTTGAATATCTGTTTGAAGAGATAAGGCCTGATTCTCCAATGTCAGTTCTATCTGACTTTGATATGGAACATGTGTTTAATAGCAGGCCCCTGTCTCCAGAATCAATTTCTTCAAATGCAGATTGTTCCCTTGTTCAGAACTGGTTAGCAGAGTTGAGACCATCTTCCCCAGAATCAGTTACATCTGTTGATCTAAGTTGTGTACATTTAACAATCCTTTGTGCCACTTGAGTGTCAACATTGTGACTATTACTTGCGATTCTTTGAAGGGAGACCCTCATCATCTCAGTCAATGCATCTGACCCAGAATTATTTGGCTTTTGCATTGAAGAGTTGTTTGATGAAAACAGACCCGAGTCACCTGACTCATTTACATTTAATTTCAAAGATCAAGAAATTGAGCTTGCGTTAACAAATATCAGACTTGCCGTAGTGACAAAACCTTTGACATATGCAGATGTTGTGAGGTGTAATTTGAAAACAAATCATCAGATGATTTCCTTGAAGAGGAAATTAGTGATGCTAGATCACCTTCAACTGAAATATATTCATCAGACAATGAGGATACACAGGAATCCTTGGCAATTGGGTCAATGAGTTGAGACCTCACTCCCCTGAATCTATTGCTCTCATATGAGTTTCATCCCTTTCTCCTGACTCACCTGTTCCCCATTCGTACCCCAGTACTGTGGTATGATGTTGAGTACTCACAAATAGATCAAGTTCTCCAGTATCAGCAGCTTCAGATTGAATGTAATGATTTTTGTCTTGAATATCTGTTTGAAGAGATAAGGCCTATTCTCCAATGTCAGTTTATCTGACTTTGATATGGAACATGTGTTTAATAGCAGGCCCCTGTCTCCAGAATCAATTTCTTCAAATGCAGATTGTTCCCTTGTTCAGAACTGGTTAGCAGAGTTGAGACCATCTTCCCCAGAATCAGTTACATCTGTTGATCTAAGTTGTGTACATTATAACAATGCCTTTGTGCCACTTAAGTCTTTAGAAAAACCTTTTGTACAGGTGGTTTTAGACATATGTGATAAAATCCCATTGACTCCTCAATATAATATACTTTACAATACAGTCCCTTGCAAATTGATGTGCCATATGTATGATCCTGTATACAAAGGAGGACATCAAAATACACACCACTTGTGCAAACAGAAGTGGAAGAGTGAAAACAGAGAAAGTCTTGCTTATGGTTACAATTTCCCTCCATCATCTACGGATTTTACTGAAATTATATCGGATCAGTCTTTTTCCTTTGAGGGATCCCTTTCAAAACAAAGTAATGAGCAAGTGTTTGATTTCAACAAGGATTCTCATTTGTTTATGTCTGGTTCAGTTGACCTAAAAGAGTACCTTGATGTCACAACAGAGCCAAACTTACCACACCCATATGTATTAGAACACAATCATGAACCATGTCAAGAACACATGCCAAACAAAACTAGGATACCATGGGATGTGAATCATCCAGAACATGCAGACATTGAACAATGTAGCACTACATTTAAAAAGGTAGAGTCCTCTGGGGGAAAGAAGAATAGATTCGAAATTCAATCTCTGTCGGGCGTTTCTTCATTATCAGAGAATGAGTACACACAATCTTTCCTGGAGTACAGGCTGTCCGAAATAAAACTGCCATCCTCCGAAGGTAATGAAACTGTGCTAGTTAATTCAGTTAAACCAGTGTCTCCTGAGCCATTTTCAAATAGAAGTCTACCAAACTTGTCTACCAACAAACTTGCCTTTCATCCTGTGTCCAATAGATTTATAGCACATGTAAAAGACTCTCTTTATAAGGGAAAATGTCTGTGTCATAAAAGTGGAGACTTTGAAAGCATCTTGGATAAACCATCTGACATGGTGTAATACAGCGGCACAACAGTATAACTTGTGAATCACAGGCATTGAAGAAAAACCCTGTCATAACAAATCTCCTTCTTAAAGGTGTGGTAGGTCAGATTTAAGACCTATTATTTGGTGTAATTTTTTAGAAACTGCATTGCCATCAGTCAGCTATTAGTGAGTGTAATTCAATGTCAGAATATCTGCTTCGAATTTACAGTAAACAAACAATTAAAAACTATTCTTTATTAGTGTGCAATAGGGTTGCCATCTCTCCCAGATTGATTGTAAGGCTCCATAAATCAGACCCAGTCTCCAGAGCAGACCTAACATTAAATCCATATTTTTATTTTTTAATAAATGTTTCAAAAATAGACAAAATCCTATACAGCTGAGCTGTATGTGCAGAATATCCCAGCCCGTCTTGGTCCTCTATCACGTTTTTTTTTGCCATTGTTTGGGCTTGTGCCAGTGTACTTCTTGACTGATTTTTTTTTTGTATGTACAGGCTATGTGTGATATATTATTCAATTATTATTAATTATTGTTAAAATAGTGTAAGGACTTATCTTAAAATGTGTTGAACAAATTCAGTATGTGTTAGAATATGTTTATTGCACATAAGCAACTTGTTTTCTGAATTGCCGAATCACTCTTCAGTCTCAGATGTTGAGAATCTTCCGGTGAGAATAGTGCGATCGGGCAGAGGGGGAGGGGACCTTTGTTTGGGTTGCTTATTTTCAGAATCTACACCACCTTTTAAAATGCAATTGAAAGTGTTTCTAGTCCAAATATATACTGTAATTGACATGGCCCATTGCTGTTTTTCTTCATGATAACATATTTCAAATGTCCACCTGACATTTAACAGCTACAACTATAGTGTGCAGTTATTCATTCAAATACACTCCCTGACAATACAGGGTGGGATTATCCAAACCAGTTTCATGCCATCGTCTGGCTTTTTGGGCCATCATAGAATACATCTGAACAGCTGAAGAGTTGACTGATAACAACATTGAAATATCAACTTTGTTACCTGAATTACTAGGATTAGTCTTTCACATGAACGTGGCAATGATGACAATGACACGAATCAAGCAGTTGTGTCAATTCAACAATACATGTCCCTTTTTTACAATGAGTATAATAAGATTATCTTCACTTTTACCAATATTATAATACTTTTGTTAGTATATAGGCCCTTCTATCTTGACATTTGATTCTCCATCCATCCTTTCATGCTCAATTATACTTTCTATCAAATCATTATTTTGACTGTATGGTATTTTTAACATGATTAAACTATGTGAAAAAAAATATTAAATTAAAATTAAATTTGAAAAATAATTTATCAAAAATATTTCACCTATTTTCTGACCCTTGCAAACCAGAATTAATTAATATACAGTATGTGACAGAATGTCATAATTAAGTTTTCATAGTAAGAGTCTCTTACTCCAATTTAAGATTGGACCCATAGCTACTTTCTCAAATTGAAATAGCACATTTTCGAAGATGCTCCACAGATCACAGATCAGGCCAAAGATTAGAATAGATGACCAAGTGACTTCACGGAGCGTCATCAGTTGAGTCATCTGCCATCTGAACTAGAGCTGGATGTCCCTCATGTGGACGGAGGCGGTAGGCAATTATTAACCTCAAGGAAATTGAGAATCAGGGAAATGAGAAGAAAACAAGAGTGTAAATTCCCTTGTCATGCATAAAGGGACAACAAGTCTATTAATGTCAGAGACTAAACATCTCCAAAGTTGTTGTTTTGCAAGCACTTGAAAGATGAAGAGAGCAAACGTTCATTGCCGGTAAGACAGTTCTCACTTGGCAAATAATGGTTTTTTAAAGTAACAGTGATGATGTGTACATTTGACTGGCCATTTTACTCAAGCTTCAACTAATTCTAGTTCTAGTAGCTTGACTGTGGCATGTCTATATTGGAGCAGTCCCATGAAGAACTAAAACCCTTAGAAAGTAGAGACATTGTCATAACACCATAATAATACTGCGTCGACCTGCACTGAGAAGCTGTAAGGCTGAGTAGTATTCGCTGTGTTGGTTGGAATGCTGCTTAAAAGGTTCAACAAATGTAAAATGGTACTACTATTGTGACATTTCATCATGTTCATCATTTCATATCATGTTTTATTTAAATGTTATACTCAAAACTATGTATTTTCTTTAGCTAATAAGTGTCAACATATATAAATATGGATTGTGTGTGTCTCGTGACCTTGGCTGTGGGTGTACAGGCTTAAAATTAACACACAGGCTGTTGTTGCTTTTGTGGAATGTAATAGCAGTTGACATAACATAAAAGCAATACTATTATATATACATTAAGGTGCATGCTGTATAAATTGTTTCATTGTCATTTCATATTTGTTAATTTTTTTCCATTCCACTCCATCATCTCTTACAGGTTTCCATAGGGTCATCATTAATGAGAGATCATTCACAATCATCAGAACATAACAGTTTTTTAGACGAGAGTGAACTCTCGGCAACTGAGATGCCATCATTGACACATGAGATACTCAAATCACTTTCCACTGAAAGTCAATCTGCTGCACGCGAGGTACACGATCCTATTACCACAAGTACAATTCAACCTGCTGTGGATTTAGCAAGTGATACCAATTCGCCTCAGGAGCAGGAGGAAAAACAACCACCAAGCCTTGGACAGAGCTACGAATTCGGCACAAATGAGGAAACCCCAGTGGTCCCAGACCTTCTTAGCCATATGCCTCAACAGAGTGCTGGTGACGACGATGAGGATGATAAATCAGTCATGTCGATGGAACAAACTACACCACCAAAGTCCGGCTCACCTCAGCTTGACCAGCTGCTGTCCGACTTGGAATTTAAACTGAAATTAAGACCTGAGACTCTTGATGTACAAGCAGCCATGTCCAGCGATGAAAGTCCTGAAGCTGACCAACAGTATGTTGAGTTTGATGACATTTCACCAGAAGATGAATTCCTTGAAGAAAAACGCAGAAATAATGAAGGCAGCATGTCATCTGTTTTAGACAAGGAGGAAGTTCCAGATCAATCAACCCCACAACACTCCGTACATGATGGTTTTTCAAGTAAGGCTGGAAGGGAAGTATCTAGAATCACCCCTGATCTAATTATAATCTCCTCAGAAACAAATGGAGTTACAGCGGAAGAGGTTCATTATTCTAACTTGGAGCAAAGGGATTCCATAAAAACTGAAGAAGTTTTGGCATCATCCCCTATGAACAGCCAATCAGAAGGGGTGTTTCCATCAAACCTGTGTGATGTTAGTGCTACTGGGCTTGTACCCTCAGCTGCATCTCTAGATGGTGTAGAAATGTCTGAGGAATGTGGGACTGATCTGCCTGCTATTAATGAGGAAGATGAAGAAGAAATATCTGAGATTGATGGTGAAATTGAAGCATTGTGTGAATCCACTCTGCCACCGAATCATTGTTATTTTAGTGCTGAAGAATCACAATGTACACGCGACCAAGTACCACACATGTCGGAGATTACTTCACCTGAAATTACAGAGACTGGGGATCTCTCCTCTCAGTCTCCCACTGCTTTGACTTTACAAACATCTGAACCTGTAACAGCTAACAGACACTTACACTTTGAGGAACTAAAACCATACACCTGCTCAGGTACACCACTTCCCTTAATCAAGAAAGAAAGCCATCTTTCTACATCTGAATCTCCAACTGAGATTGGAGCAGAGACAGCCTCAGCTCTCAATGACGACGTCAGCTTCCCGTATATTCATGAAGAGATGAACAACCCCGAACCTCCAACCTACGCAGATGTTGTGCATGGTGTCATCCATACCACAACATACGAAAGCTCGGATCCAGAGGCTTTCTTTGACTGTCAACAGGCCTCCTCTGACTCATCAGAGACTGAGGATGGTGATGCTAAGAGAGAGAGTAGGTCACAGAGGAGACAGCCCGATGATCATTCTAATTGGCAAAGAAGTGAAAAACCAAATGTTAAATTTAACGACTCGGCTATTCGAATCTATGAGCCAAGAGTCCTGTTGTCTTCTGGGAGTGAAGATTATGAAGATGCATCGTATGTGAACGAGCCTTCTGAGGACATTTATGTAGAGAGTGAAAAAATGCTGCACTCTCACAATTCAAACAATGAGGATTCTGCATTCTATGAAGCTTCACAAAAACGTACTGCTTGGGGAGGGCCAGAGTGTGTTGAAGAAGATACATCTCTGGCAAGGGTAAGATGCAATTTGGAAAATCCTGCTAACCCGCAAAATCCCAATGAGCTTCGCTGTGCAAAATACCCGCTCCAAGGAATGGCTGCTTCAACATTACTCCCTGGTCCTGAGTGCGACCCTGAACGCCTTTAACCCTGTTCTTTTGCTTTGTTGATTAACTCGTAGGCCTACTAAACTCTTGCATGGTGTTTTATCTAAATAATTTTTTCTGACATATTTTACGCCAACAAATGTTTGTTTCACCAGTTTGTACAGGTCTCTTGTATATCAGAGATAGTATTTACAATATATATATGTGGCCAGATTGTATTGTTGGACAGTTAGAGGACAGATTATTCACATAAACATATGCATGGTATGCTTTATAAAACTGGGCTGTTATAACATGTCACGCATTTTTCAAAATTGTCATTTAATCTATGTTCTCTATATTCATATTTTTGGTAAACAATGCACAAACCATAACGAATATGTGTTGCCTGGTTAGGAGATCGCTGATGAACTTGGAACAATATCAGAAAGTTCCGATGACGAATATCTGACCACAAGAATAGTGCGAAGAGTTGTTATTCAGGTATCAGTTTGAGCATGGGCGGATGTGGTTTGCTGTGAAAGAGCATATAAAGTACATCAACTGTTACATCTACTCATCAATGTGTTTCCATGTAGTTGAATTTCCTTTAAAAAGATTTTTTGTGGATACGGCTTAAAACATTATTTCTGCATTTCTGGTTGTATTAGGCTACTGTCATGTGCCGTGCTAAGAAAGTGGAGGTTTCTAAGGACTTACTCATGTGTGTGGATTTGTTTTGACTACTATTTTCCAGACTTTTTGTTCTATGTAAAGGATTGTTGCCTCTTATGAGTTGTCCAGATACAGCAGAATGTAGCAGAGCCTTGCTTTGTACAACAACATTCAAGTAACTGACTTACTTTTCCATTTTTAGGCTGATGAAATTCCCAATCTCCCTCAATCTGTAACAGAAGAGAAGTACACAGATGAAAATGGACATGTTGTGATCAAAAGGGTAATGCATCTTCATTTAAAACATGAGTCGTAGTAAGCGTTGTCAATTTGTGTTCAATTTGTGACCAATTCATGGTCTGATCAATCGATATCACCTGTCCCCAGGTGACACGTAAGGTCATCCGTAAGTGTGTGTCTGCTGATGGCATGGAGTTTGAGGAGCTGTCGGCCGTGGGAGCACCCCAGGGCTCCAGCAGTACTGTGCTGGGAGACGGCTACTCCAGGGTGCTGAAGAGAACGGTGCTCAAAAGCGAAGGAGACCAAACCGAGGTATGCACTGCCCACGTCTGTATGGTGTATACGTGTGTGTGTGTGTGTGTGTGTGTG
>OOFG01001737.1:0-13413 GCA_900323295.1 Molva molva | reverse complement strand
TAAAGCACAACTACATGGACACACACACATGCACACACGCACACACATACACACACACACATTCAAAAACAGGAGTGTATGTGCACGAGGAAACACACAGGCACACACATAGAAAAGCACAGACATACGTTGTCCACCCGACCCTGGAGAAGCTCTCCAGCTGCTAATATCAGCCACACACAGTGATGGATGTGTGTTTACTTTTCATTGGTTTCACTCCAGTGTGTCGGAGCTTACAGTGTCCCACTGGTTATCAGGCCCAGCAGCAGGTCATTGCTCAGTGGGACAGAGCTGACAGCACACTGGCCTCTCCCTCCCCCTCTGTTTACTTTGTATGGCAACACACGCAGCGCCGGAGGGAGCAAAGTCAGATACAGAGAGAGAGAGCGAGACAGAGAGAGAGACAGAGACAGTGTCTGTGTGATGAAAAAAACCCCACAAAGGCCAATAGTTAGACATGCTCCTATTTCAGTCAGATCTCTTGTTAATTGTGCGCTTTTGTACACAATTGAATATGTGCACTGTGCCTTGACCTCTGCAGCGGATGGATCCAGCACTCCTTAAAAGTACCCCGCCCCACCGCGTGGATGCAGGGAGACGTGTGCAGGTGGAGCACTCAGTGGGAGCACTCAGCTGAATGTATGCTAATGAACTGATGCTGATTGGTGATTAGGTGCACCTGGCGGTAGGACGTGCCTTTTAGTCGCCTCTCAAAGACACGCGACTAACACTCCCACGGATGCCCCACCCGATCCATTGCTTCGGTGTTTGTGTGTGACTCTGAGGTAACTGGTCATTTGAGTGTTGTTGGCTGAGTTTATGGAGCGCATTTAAGGGTTGACCCTCTCCAGCGGCATGTCAAGATTTATTTAGAAGGGCTGGCCCAGGAGTGGCTGAGAATAGAACCGTATCACACAGGTGTCATCGTTCGGATAAACGCAGGTGTCCCGCTGTTAAAACCTTTGTAGATCGGTGAATTAACATCCAAATATATAAACTAAAAATGTATAGAATGAAATAGAAATTGTGTAGTTAAAACAGAACCAGTTTCTGTTTTAACTACACAATTTCGCAATAAAGTGTCACAATTTTTGACCCTCTCCATTTAGTAACACTATGGCCTTTTTACTATCTGTATTATCTATCACATCCTGGCTGATCTATCCCTATTTTAGAACCCTTGCCCTCTCTCTTATTCTCATGGTCCCAAACGTCCTTTTCTACTTAGTAATGTTTTGGCTACGAACAACACGGCAGAAAGGCTGAACTAGAAAGGAAGTAGGGCGCAGAGTTAACCCAGCTGCCTAGCCAGGCATTCCTTATTCCTTTGGCTCTTAATGCTGGCTCTGATGAAATATGCATAGCTAGGCATGGAGGGAAGTTACTTAAGGTGCTCTTTTTTAAAAACAAAACCCATAGCTTTCAGATGTGCCTGTGTGTTGCCGTGTGTCAAGGTTCTTTCATATGACCATTCATACATCTGCACGTCATACATGTATGTGTTTTAGCTTATATCGATTCTAGTGTGTGTGTGTGTGTACATGTGTGTGTGTGCATGTGTATACATGCATGTATGTATGTGTGTGAGTGTGTACCCGTGTGTGTCTGTATGCTAACACTGCATGGAGTGCAGATAATGGAGGCCTCCTCTAAATGGGATGAGGTGCAAGGCGATCTCCCTGCTGACCTGGTGGACAGCTTTTCTCTAAGCCCAGACACTGGCGGTGGATGTAGGTTTCTAGGTTTTCAGGCTAAATCGCCTGTCCCCAGAGGACCAAGACAGCGTGAGGTCAATGCGTCCACTTCTCAAAGGAAGAAAAACCAGTCTACAAATCATTACCTTATCATATTACTTTATGCAAGGAGATCCGCATCACGTTTTATTGATGGAACTACATCTATGTTACTGTACTACTGTATTACTGTACATTTCTGTATTACGGCAACTACCTGAGTTAGCTATGATGTCTAGCCTTACGTAGGGACAGAGGGCAAATTGGTCCCACCCACACTGGAGGGGAAAACATTCCATTGCTCTCCATTGACTTTGTAATGTGTGAAGGCGCCTCCTTTAAATGTCTTATATGAAACTTTTATTAAACAGCGCATCTACAAAAAAACACAAGGGAAGCGCTGAGAAATTGCGGGCCAAAAAAAAATACATGCTTTGGGTGCACTATTGACATTTGTGTGAATAGGGTGATAACTGAATTGTTAAATAAATGCCGGCTGTTGTTTATGTTTTCTAAAAGATTGGTCCTAGCATTGTACAGCAGGGCGTTACAGTAGTACAGCAGGGCGTTACAGGGCCCTTCTAGGGCCAGCACACACACCGCACAGCAGGGCGTGCCTTGCGGATACAAATAACATTTTTACAAAGATTGTGGTGGGCTGCACTGGGCCAAAATGCCAGGGCCTATTTTTTGGTCCCAGACCAGCCCTGGTTGGGATGCGCTACCATCAGGGTGAAGAACCCAGCTGCTGAACCAAAACACTGAAGCCTTCAGAAGACAAATAATGATACAGGCAATAAGACTTGAGGCGCCTATAACACAGAAGCAAATATCAGATAATATCAGACTACCTTAGAAGCTTATATTAGATATTATCAGACCTATACATATGCAGCTAATATCAGATAATGTCAGACCTATACCTATTACATTGTCCTACATGTTCCTCTTCTCTCTGGGTTACTATCTCTCAGTGGAATACTATTATTTTCATTTAAAACTCTCTGACTTATGGTACACCATGAGTCGTAGGTGCAATAATAATTCTGTAGAATATCACGGGGATAATCACTGAACATTTGAACTTAACCATTTACATAACCTGTACATTGGATTGACTGTACATACATAGCTATTTGCCACTCTCATACATCTCTGATCCCTACCATTAACCTGTGATATTTGGACATATTTGGAGATTGTATTTTTTGATTTGCATTTAATCATTAACCTCTAATGTATGGCCCTAACTGTAACTATTACTTGTGGCATTGTGTACTTTGGAATTGCACCCTACTGTTAACTAGTTTACATTTGTATTTATGATATATACCTATACCTTAGAAGCTAAAATCAGATCCCTTACACGAAATATGCTGTGTCACCTTGCTATGACAATTTTTTTGTTCAATTTGAATTAATTGTTTTATGTCTTCTACATCTAAATTGCCTTGGGTCTTGATGAAAGGCGCCATAAAAATCACATTTATTATTATTATTACTATTAGCAATTGAAGAAGTTAATTTAAATTATTTCTGTAACTTTTTCAAACAGTGCATTACTCACATCTACTCACTCTACCACTCACTCATTCACTCATTCACTCATACACTCAATTACTAACTCTCCAAATGATCTGTCGTTCTGTTGGTGTTCACTGTTTGAAGTGTCTTTCTGACAGTGCAAGTCTAGACTGTGGCACACATACATACACACATACACACACACAAATACAATTTCATTCAAATTATCACCTCCCTTGCATGCACGCGCCTTAGTATGTGTGCACACACACACACACACACACACACGCACAAATACAATTCCATTCAAATTATCACCTCCTTTCAAACACATCAAAGGGTTCCAATCAAAATAAGGTGTCTTCTATTTTCCCCAGCAACCGGACTCCTTTTGTCCTCATCTGACTCTATGTGTCTCTGACCCTCTTTTTCGCTATGGCTACATGTCTGCAACTGATACAGACTGACTTTGTTTATTCACATAATGTGCATGTGATATCTAAGCATGTGTATGTTTATGTACATATGCATTCACATATGTATTGTTATTGTAGCAAGGTTCATTGCTACACGCCACCTAGGTGGCTGCCACACTCCACCCAGGTGACTTTTACTGGGCACCTCAAAACACGGAGGCAGGGTGGTGGTACTGAAAGCCGGTTTATTGTACGGTTTGCAGATAATGATACATGGCGCTGGTGCTGCATGTTGCCATGCAGGAGATCTCTCCCTGAGTGTGTGTGTGGAGATGGCTTGTTTAATCTGTGCACATTGATTACTCAATGCGAAACAGGGGTGCAGCCCCACTCAGGCCCCGAGTCCAATCAGACTCGGGCCAAGTGAGGCTGCTTAAACCAGCCATCATCACTCCACACTTATGTTATTTGTTGCATGTTGCATGTTGCATATGAAGAATTCCTAAGAATGCATATGTACATGCATGTGTACATATGTATTCTTAGGTTATTTGTTGCATTTTGAGTATTATTTTGTCTCTTAATATGTATCTTCACATATGTGTATGTATCTGCAAATATGTGTAATTCTAGAGAGGGTAGCAAAGGGAGGATGAAACAGAACTTTCAAGCCATCCAATATAAAGTATGTGTGTGTTATGTTCCTATGAATGTGTGGATTTTGTTTGTTTTCCTCTCCCTGTCCTTTATTTTTCAGACTACAAATATGGCTGTTCTGGAATCCAGCTGTTTTCATTGGTGGATGCTAACCAACGAGAGCCAAGTTTGTTAATTGTCTGTCGTTTGTTGCCACTTGATCACTTCATTTGTTTCATTCAGCCTTGTCTAACTGTTGCCATATTTGCTTTGGTCGTTCCTGTAGGAAGCTGGTAGGGGTGAATAATCTTTCATTTGGTGCCCCATTTTCTCTTGTTGCTGTTCTGGCAAATGGGACAAGAAACTGGGCAGCTTCGACAACATTTCAGAGTTTGGTAATCTAGCACACTGTTAAACTGTGTTGCGCAACTCTAAGCCGTCCTCATCTGTACCATCAACACCCTAGAGTAGTAACGCTTCAGCATGTTAATGTGACAGACACGGGACTGGCGTTTACGATCAGGAGTACAAAACGCATAGTCGGTTTCACACAACTTCTTGGCTATTTCATAGGGACCAGAGAAACGGGCAGAACGATAGGTAGCAAAACTAGAACCCTATCACCAGGCTGGAATGACCATCATAGTGACACTTTATTGACTGTTGTGAGAAGTTGAGATTGGCTTTAGCAAGAGAGCAGGCCTAAAGAGGGCGCTCTCTGACCTGACTGACATAGTCTAATACCTTATACGATGCATTTGGGCAAGTAGACATAAACTGTTCTTTAAGAACCTTCGGAGGATAGCTGTTAGCTGGCAGGTACTGCAGGTACAGCAGAACTGGGCTACATCCCCTTTTAACCCAGGCCAAAATAACTGTTTGAGTATCCGGCTGTAGTCTTTGGTACTCAGATATCCCAATCTCTTCCCACAAACCCTTGAGGTGGTATAAATTATCCATGCATGACACGTACTCCGCTGCGAAAACCTCACTTTTTCGCATTGTTGATTTCCAGGTTTTGAATTGTTAATTACAACAAAACCTCAGAGATTCAAAATACGCGTTTACAGCACTTAATTCAGGCTTACCCGACTTTGTTTGGTGACACCCCATCTCGCACAGAGGTACGCATAGAGGATTGTATAGATAACATTGGGTCTGCCACCTATGTTACCAAACTAGATTTGCCGAAAGGATATTGGCAAGTACCTCTTACAGTCCATGCTGCAGAAACCTCTGCATTTGTTACCCTTGACAACTCCTTGCAATACACAGTGATGGCCCTCAGGATGTGCAATGCACCTGCTACCTTCCAAAGGTTAGTCAATATCGTAATAGCAGATGTCCCCAACTGCAATGCCTGCCTGGACGACTTGGTTGTGTACTCGTCCAACTGGTCCAATCACCTGGCATCCTTAGAGCTTGTGTTTGACTGCTTAGCCAAGGCAAATCTAACTCTAAATCTGGTCAAGTGTGAGTTTGGTAAAGCCACTGTTGTCTACCTCGGCAAACAAGTAGGGCAAGGGCAAGTAATACCTGTTGATTCAAAGGTATCAGTCATCACCATCATTGCTTTTCCAGTACCCACCACTAGGCGATAACTACTCTGGTTCCATGGAATGGTGGGCTTTTATCGCAGCTTCTGTTAGAATTTCTCATCCGTTGCTGCCCCTTTTACTCATCTGACTAGCCCATCCAACCCTTTTGTCTGGACAGCTGAGTGCCAGCACGCATTTGAGTGTGCTAAGGTGTTTCTTTTTAGCTCCCCTGTTTTGGCTGTTCCGGACGTTCTTCGGCCCTTGAACTGGATGTGGATGCAAGGGCAGTTGGAGCGACACCAACTGAAGGAGACTCTTGCTATGCCACTTGCTTTGCAGCATTTTGAAGTGTACGTGGGATCCAGTCATTGTGGTGTACACAGATCCTAACCCACTGGTCTTCCTGTCACGCATGAACAACCACAACCATTGCCTCATGCGCTGGGCCCTCATGGTCCAGGACTACAACCTTGAGATAAAGTATAAGAGGGGATGTGACAATGTGTTGGCTGGTGACTTATCTCGTGGTTAGTAGCTCCTATTCAAAGTTATAAAACAACGCAAACATATGTTTACTTTTATGGGTAGGGGTGTTACGTTCGTATGTGTTTGTGGAGTATTGGTCCGGCTGTTTTCATTGGTGGATGCTAACCAACGAGAGCCAAGCTGCCTGCTCAAAAACCTTGTGGGTTCCACCTGTGCACTCCCCCATGCTCTCTCATGCGATCTTATGCGCCTGCATGTTAGCTTAGCTTTGGTTTGTTACCTCTCTGTGGTATGTTGCCTCTGTGGCCATTGGTCACTTATTTTGTTTCATTCAGCCTTGTCTAACTGTTGCCATATTTGGCCTTTTGCTTTGGTTAAGTTTTATTCAAGCTTTGGTTGTTCCTGTAGGAAGCTGGTAGGGGTGAGCCTTTCATTTGGTGCCCCATTTTCTCTTGTTTTTGTTGAGCTAGGGAGCTAGGCTTGCCTATTGTTTTACTGTTAAGTGATTAGAAAGATGTTGTTTTAAGGTAAGTCCTGTTATGTTTCTGGCCCAGGCTCACCCTGATGTCTTATAGCTTCACTGACCTACTTCATGCTTATTATTTTTGTTATTCCAATAAATCCTTTGTTCAATTGTGAAACCCAGTGTCTGTACTATTTGAGTCCGCTTTATGTTTCCCTCTCCATCCTCTAAACTAGAGGGTCGTAACAGTGTGTCTTGTACTTGTGTGTCTCGTCCAGCAGTTCATTGACTCTTTGGGACACTTTGGACAGATCACGCCTAAGTAACATATTTCACATAGCTTATTTAAAATTTCTATCCAAACATTTCACTATGAGCAATGAAGTACTACACTAGAATTATTCCCTAAAATGGTGTGAATAAATCAAGGAAAAGATCTTTCCACGACATCATCCCAGAATTGCCATGCATGGAAAAAGATTCTGGTGTTTTTATTTTTATTAACATATTACATTTTTTGCAATGCATTTTTATCACATTCGGATGCTGCGTAATGCAATTCATCTAATTGTCAGTTGCACATTATTGTGCAGTATTGTGGAAACAACCATCACCACTGGGGGCATGTATGACATTTGCTTCTCTCTGTCAGGTCAATGAAATAATGATCATGGCATGATTAAATAAAGGGATTGAAATGCCTTCCGCAATGCTAAAGTGACTCAAATCACTGCTGACATTTATGGTAATGCTGCAATTGCTTCCATTTCGGTTATTCAAATCCAAAGCTAATTATCATGGAACTTTCTTTCACGGCAAATCTTCAAAATGTTTACTTACTGTTATAATTAACTTTGAAGTTGTTTTGCAAATAAACATTAAAGATAAATCAGTAAATGGTGGTTGGGAGCCAACGCTGTCTAGTTTTCTTGTGCACAGCTTTGCCTTGGGATGAACATGTTGGACATATTCTCCAGATGGCTAATGCTGTCATCAGTGTCATAGTAAATGATCAGGCCTTCCTAAGCAGAGACAGCTCATTCCCATCTTTACAGATGGGAAACATCCCTCATTTGTGAACACTAGCAGACCCAAGCACACCCTAATTACATAAGATTGTTGATGGCCAATGCTCTTTTTCCCGGAAAATACATGCGAGCACACACACACACACACACACACGCACACACACACAGTAACAAAATAGCGGTTTTGTGTTTATGTGAACCTGCTCAATGGATGAAATTTCAATAGAAGCATCATTAGCCTACAGCTAACATCACAGCCCATTGTTTTGCCAGACCCCTTTATGCAGTGTGCTGGAAATATGGATGGCCAGCTCATTTAACACAGAGAGCCACTAGCAAGTAGACAATGACATGCTCCCAACCCCTCCTTCCTATCCCTCTCTACCTCACTCTCTCATTTTGCACACATATTAATGAGCAAAAACAAAAAAATAACAAAAGTCCTTCCATATGCCAACAGCTGGAGGCTCATCGACTGTGATGGTGTAGTGCCAGTGATAAGTCTGTCCCCTCATTCTGGTGCTAAGATGCAATGCTCTGCCACAAGCAAAGGCACACAGACACACACGTGTACGCAGACACCCAGAGTACTCACCCATCCGCACAAGCACACACACACAAACACACGCAAATTCTAGTAACCACACAATAACAAGTAGAGTCTGTCCACATAGAAATAGCAGTATTCACAACTCCCTAACCCATCCCTGTGTATAGCAAGGCTTGATCTGTCCCCTGGGTGCCTCCCTAGGGCCTGCCAGGCCACTCTGGTGGGTGACAGCCAGCCACTGCCGGCTGTCAGATGTGGGCCCTGGCCCTGCTACTGGGGGACCCGGCGGCCCCTGCTGTATAAATACAATCAAAAAATAAATATATCCCTTCCCTTGCACTTCGTTCTCTGCATGCCTCCGTCAAGAAACAAAGGCACCACCACCCAGCCCTCCATCCACCCATGGGGGTAGGAGGTGCATTGCAGTGAGCCCCAGCAGAGGGAGTAGATATTTCCTAAAGGTACACCCAGAGACGCTGCGCAGCTGTCATGCGCAGACAGGCCAACACAGGGTCTTGGTTGTTTCTTGACATTCTGCTGTTTCTTGTGGGTTGCCCTGTGCTGCGGATCAGTGGGCAGGGTCACTCTCTGCCAACAGGCATTTCTTTTACTTTCACAACTTTGATGTATTCTCTCAGGTTGGTGTCTTCTTTTCTCTCCTTTTACCATATACACTTCAGACATTTGAACCATCTCTTGATTTAAAAAAAAAAAGATGTATGTGTAAGATAGCACTTGGATGTGAGTTTGTTTAGCTATATGTGTGTGCGTGGGTGTAAGCAAAAGTGTGTGTGTGTGTGTGTGAGAGAGAGAGAGAGAGAGAGAGAGAGAGAGAGAGAGAGAGAGAGAGAGACAGAGAGACAGAGAGAGAGAGACAGAGACAGAGATAAAGACATGTATACACTTGTTCCCTTTGTCTAAAGCTTCCCGTAGTTAATGATCACTTAGCTTGTTCCCTTACCATAATCCCATGGCAAATTCACCATAGTTTGTTAGTTTTAGCTTGTTGCCTTATCATTTCTTTCTTCCTGTCTTACTTTTTCACATTTCACTCTGGATGATTGCTCTTAATCTGGGAAACCCAGCAATCATATCAGAAAGATGTTGGAGAATAAGTGATTACAGTTTTTTCAAGTTTCTGACAGAGATGAGATTTTGGGTTCTTGAAATTTTGAGATGTAGGTCTTTTTGCAGTGCCAACATTGAGGTAATTTACTCTGCTTTCAAAGTAAGGGCCCCCCTCCTATACTCTTGGCAAAACAGCCCATGCTAAACAGCATCGGAGTGTTACCATAGGGGAATATAATCACATTATATATACTGTACTGTAGGGACTTGCCATATTGGCGGACTGGGTAATATCCGAAACCTCAGGCTGTCACTCTGTGCTTTAAAGTGAGACAAGCCAGAGCCTTAAAGTGGCACTTTGGCGAAGCCCACGTCAAATACAAACAGCTACAACAGCCTCCTTGGAGAGACGTAAAATCAAGAAAAAATACAACGGTGTAAGAACAACAGAGACAAAATCAAAAAAAACAGCGTGATTCTAATCTTTAAACCATTTCATGCTTGAACACGTTATTCTGCAACGTGGAGGTATAGGTTTCACCCGGATCCTGTCCGTTAGCTCAGCGCCCCTTCTTTCTTTATCGTCATTTTATTCTTTTTTTTTACAAGGGGTCGTAAGTCACTTGGACAGCGCCCTGCACCTCGCTGTTGACCTGTATCTGGACAGCATCTTGGGGTCACCGGGGGTCACGCAGGCAAGTGCAAAAACCATCTGGAAATGTCCTTCTCTTCCACTCGGAGGGGTCAGTGCGGGGCAGGGAGGGGCTGAGGACTTAGACGCAGGGAGGGATAAAGAGAGAGGGGAAAGATCCTTTTTTACGAGGAGGGGGGAAAATGAGCACTGAAGCCGTAAAAGACGTGCACACCTTGAAACACTACAGGAGAAGGTGATGGGGACATTTCACCTGCCCCTCAGAAATGGCAGGGAGATCAGTGCGCAGGTAGTTCAGCGGATTGTTTAACTGCAGCGAGACATATGCTTGCACTTAGCGCATTCCCGGCTAAGCTCTTTCCGACCGTTAGCATGTTGTAAAAGTACAAATGGTAAAATTGTATAAAAAATGCTAAATCATTCTGAATACTTAAGACGTAAGTGCCTGTTGGTTCACCAATAACCACCTCAAGTGATGCTTCCTAAAGCTACATCAGGACTTTTCCCCCGCCAAAAATTCTACGTGGCATTATTCTCTATTGATCCTTCATTTTGCTCCCCATCTGTCTCTTGGCTAACAGGGAGCCATAGGAAAAACCTGTCAAATAGTCGGCTTGGGATTGAAAAGAGTCTAGAGAAACATTCCTGGCCTGGATAGGAGACAAGTTTTCTGTCTCTCCAGAGAGAGGAAGAAAGACGGACAGAGAAAGCATGGTCACTTTTGTGCTCTGCGAGTGTCGGATCATAACAAAAAAACAAAAAAAAAAACAAAAAAAAAACGGCGGCGGCATCCTTGTGGAGTTGAAGAGGAGCAGACAAGCGCTCTCCCTCCCTCTATCCCCATCCACTTCCACCCCCTCACCATCACCGTCACCCTCCCTGTGAGCTGCTTGTCAGACTTGAAAGGATGTCAGCATGAAGCCTCACGGGGGTGCAGCAGATTTCTAGCAGTACTCAGGAAGTGTGCTCCTCCGCTGCAGGAAGTAGAAACAAGGGCCAAGTAAGAAGAGAGGGAAGTGGGGTTTGAACTGAGATGACAGGTGATAAATACAATGGGAAGAAGGGAGGCTAACTGAGGTATACTGGAGTGTTCATTCAGGTATGAGAGATGTTTGGCCAAGGGATTTGATGGGGCAAAGGGTTAGCAGGATTGACAACTGAAGTGTTAATTCAAATGATTAACTACGGTCAAGGAGTTTGAAGAGGTTGACTTGGAGGAAGGTAGAAGAAAAAGTGGGAGTCAGAGAGGGGATGGGAATGGGCCTAATTCACTAAGCGGCCATCTTGGTTCCATCTTGCTAGCTGGTATCCAGCTAGCGTTTACAAGCAAGGTGGCAGCTAGGTGAATGAGACCCATGCTGTGTGGGAGGAGAGTGCCTGAAAGAGAGATAATTGATAACGCTTTGCGGTCGTTCGTCTCAGGTGCAAACTGCGAGACAGAGCGGGATGTTGCATCCGAACTTAATTGCTTCGTGGGAGGATCCAAAGAGGCCATTGTTTGATGGTCGCCACATCCCCATTAAAATTAAAGTAGCCATTAGACGCAGACACAAAGATGGCACCAGACAGGGAGAATTACGTCCATTCATCAAAGTCGATTGAAATCGAGCAAATTAAACAAACATGATTTCTTTATTGCATTTTTTTTTGGGGTCGTTGGTGTGATATGACAATGAAAGGTGTAGTTAATCAAATAAAATTAGAAAATTTTAATTAAATATAGACAATACACAAACCGCGAATAGCTTTAGGTCATTTAGAGTGATATATGTACAACAGCACACAATGGATGAACGTACACGAACATACATACAACACACACAAAATGTACACGTTGGGAAAACACACACACACTGACTAACGCTTGTGCGTGCACGCACACTTACACACAGGCGTACAAGGCAGTGAGTAATGGTGTTTTAGACTGTATTCTAACCTGTCCACATGAGCCCGTAGTCCACTCCAAGTCCTTCAGCAAATCATTTGTAACGGGACAGGGGAAGGAAATCAAAGCAATATGGCGGGGGTCTTTCTTTAAACCTGAAGATAGGTTGGAGTATAAGAGTTAAGATCCATGTTGTTCTGCTTAGCAGTGCTGTTAGTTAAGACCCTTGTCTCTTGAACCACATGTGTGCTTGCTACGCCAGGAAATCAGTCCAGGAGGACCTCTGACTCTTGTTTTCCTCTCCTACCTACATTATGACTTGGTTAGGGGAAAAAAAGAGGATTCCGGATTATTTATTGGTTCTATTTGGTCGTGATCTATAGTTTCCTGATGGAGCCTAAAATAAATGTAGTGTGTGGGAGTTAAGCAGAAAGAAAAAATGCTTTTAGTTTAATAATAAAACTCTTTTAAACTAAATATAATTGTTTTTATCATATTATTGTAATAACATGATTGATATTGTACATTTTACATTGTTTCATTATGTCTTATTGGTGCACTTATGTACTCAGGTCTCTCTTGAAAATGTGATCTTGCTCTCACTGGATTTACTGGATTAAATGAAGGTTTGAATGAATGATGAATGAATGAATGCTTCAACCCTTGTACAACCTTGTTCCTCATTTTATGGCATTGCTTTTTCATTTGCATTTGTTCTTTGTCTTCCTTTAAAAGAAGAAAAATAACAAAAAACTAACAAAAAAACCTAGCCTAAAAATGTTAAAGAGTAAACAGTCTCATATTGAGATAACATACTTTTCCTTGAATTGAACTTTGATGCCAATGGTGCCAGAATGTTTTAAAACACATGAACAAACCAGGTGAAGGAGGAAAATAGAAACACAAATTGAACAAAACATTCAGTTGTAGTGGTTACAGTGATTATCCCATTAAGGCAATCTGTTAATCTCTACATTTCTCCGAGATAATCAACATTGACAGGATTGGGTGCTAGCACTACAACTACTACTTTGCTGAATCAATAACAGCTCCAGCTCCATTTTATCTCGACTTGATTGTAATAGCCACAGGACCCCAGAGAAGCGCCTCTCATTAACAGAAAACTAGGTTTTAATGATGTCTCTTCTCATTAGGATGGATGATGAGAATTGATTATCTTTTCTTCTTTTAACCGCAGTTTTGTTTTCACTCCTACCTCTCACCTGCTGTTTGACCTTTGCACCCCTTTGGTTAGCGTGGTTAAACCGTAAGCTTGCTCCAACAGCTGACCACACCACCCAACCACCACCCGACCATCCACCCCCGTTATCTGTCACTGCAGGCCCACACACGCACTCTAATGGTTCCCCCATGACGAGATGGTGCTAGCATCAGAGGAAGAGGAGGAGGAGGAGGAGGAGGAGGAGGGAATAA
>OOFG01001736.1:0-12020 GCA_900323295.1 Molva molva | reverse complement strand
GTATCCAAGTATGTATCCAACCACGAGCGTCATCGCTTACTCTGTGAACTCTGAACAATTATAGTGGAAATGTATGGTGGTGGTGACGCATCTTGTTATGTAATTTTCCAATGTATTTGACTATTAATAGCCTAATAAAGAGTAGGTAAAATGAAAAAACTAAACTAATACATAAATAACGAATTAAATAATATTAGTTTTTTGTTGTTTCTTTCCCAATATGAATCAATATATAACGCAACGTCACACCATATAATGAATGAATAATCAACCCCGCTCTAAATCTTATTTCTTCAAAAAGCTAAGAAAATCATCAAATAAAATCTCCTATCCCCAATGTTTCGCAGTGTTTTATTTTCATTTTATTTTTTTATTTTTTTATTTTTATGAAACTGCTGTATTATCTTTATATATTAATTTTTTTCATGATATAAACCTATACATCGGAAGTCTAACAGACGTTACAAATTACAACAGCAAGGTACAGGTCCCGCCTTGAGTTGAAACTTTGGCGCGTTAGCTTGGAGATGCTCGTTTTATTCCCACGACAGGCCGGAGATGATGGCCACCTTCCAAACTGCAGCCAGATGAAGACTCCGCCTGCCGGTGTACCACTGGGGTAAAAGCCAGTCAACCAAACATTTTTTTTTCTCAACCACAAGGAAGTGCATCCCACGTTTGTAAAGCAAAATAGCCTGACAGACGTGCCTTCATTACCAAACAAGTCTGGGATTTATTTAAATACATAATTGTATCGTTGGATGATCTAACGTACAGTATTATCTGGGGTAACTGTTGCATATCATTTTGATTTAGCGAGTGTTACGATGATAACAAAACAGTAAAGGCTATGCTCGCATGCGTTAACGTGGTCCATCATTTGACCGTCGATTTGTCCACAATGAGTTTACATTTGATTTAATTTCATTATGACAATAGTGAAAGGTTGGTGGTTTAACACTGGACTACAGTCTAGTTTAGATGCAGAGAAAAAGCAAAGACTGAACTCTTTGAAAGCGGAACCAAAGCAGATGTTTGGACTGGACCAAGGGAAGCCTGAAAGGGAAGTTGAAATGACAACATCAAGAACAACATCTTAAAACAGAGAAACCTTCTATGCACAAACAATGTCGTATAGACATTGGAGTGCATCTCCAGGGCAGAAACAAGCGAACCCAGAAAATGGTGTCTTTCCTGATGTAACTCACACAGAGGACTGTGCCCCAGGACTGGTCAACACAAGCGGTGGACAGTTTGAAGGACACACTGGGTTGTCCGCCAGCCACTCCGAAAGATATGAGGATGCAACCGCTGTGGAGGCCCCCTCGTTGTCCGGGTCCCTCAGCATCACTGATGTGTTGCCCTCTGCCTACAGCAATACTCCCTCCTTCTCCTCTTCATCCTCCTCCATAGGCTTGCCTCTTTCACCCTCGCTGCCCCCAAATACAGACCTCTTATCCATACTCGATGATACCAAGTTGACTCTGGACGTTTACCGGGCGGGAGCTACTGCGCTGCCTGTCCTATGGAGCTTCGGTCCAGGGCAGCTGAAGGTGCTGCAGTACCTGAGGCTAGGTTCAGAGGATAAGCAAGGCCTGGAAGAAGCACTGGACATCATACCCCATCTCATACGGCTGCGCTCGCTGGCTCTTCGAGGTACTCAAAGCAGGCAGAAATCTCAAGTTGTTACTGTCAAATATAATCCTATAACCCTTAACATTTGACGATTTTAGATTAACACCCAATGTCAGTTTAAGTACCACAGCATCCCTTTGCTGTTACTTTATCACAGTTAATTCATTGTTTTATGCTTGATGAGGAATAACTTATTTCCACGACAGTTCCTCCCTTTTTGATCTTATGATCAACACTTATTACAGGTCAAAGAGATAATTATTGGAATACAAATGAATGTATTGTGTGAACAGTAATGGTGGTACTCTAGTGGTTCTAATCATGTTGTCTGATTTAGAGGCAGGAGTAAAACTCCCTAAACCCGTTATAAAAACCTATTAGCTGTAGGATATCATCATAATGGGGGGAGAAACCTTGACAGTTATACAGACATAAAGTGTAACAGAGTTGCAATTGATAAGACATAATGTGTACTTGAATATGAACAATGCATATAACAAAAATGAGTCATGCAGTAATAAGATGGCTTCTTCAGGGTGGGGCACCCTGAAGAACAGGGGTTCCTGCTGCCAGCAGACACATGTCGGACATCAGCACTTCGACCTAGCTCTGGTTATTAACATCTGAAAGAAAGAAGAACAGATAGAAAAGAATGAAGAGGGGGACAAGGAAGAAATTTGACAAATAGTAAGGCCACTCAGAAGTTATTTATTTCATGCATCAGGGCTCCAGACTAACTTTTTTCACTAGGAGCACTGTGCCCCCCAACTGAAAATTTTAGGGGCGCAACCAGAAATTTTAGGGGCACACACCGTAAATCAACATGCTAACCAAATATTCACATTTCTACAAATTTTCACTGTATTACTAATAAATACTTTGATAATAGATGCAGAAATGACAATGTGCTGTTTCAAATTCAGTGTCACATTTTATTGTGCACTTTTGAAGATGCAATATAGAAGGTAAACCGACTGTCATGACAGTACAATATTAAAAAAATATACCACCATCAGAATAAAAAAAAGTGCTTAGTAACCTTTCGGTCATTTCACAGTTAAAAACAATACTTAACAAATGTATGTAAACATTAGGGGCACTGGCCAATAACATTCCACTAGAACAAGTAGGCCTAAACAACATGTGCCTTTACTTAGAGCAGAACCTTGCATGTTCCACTAGGAGGCTCTGCCCTTGTAATTTGGCCTCCTAGACCTTTTACCCGAAGTGAACCATGTTTGTACAGCTTCCTTGGCATCAAACTCATCAAACTAGGTCCCTCCATGCTAATTCGAATCAAGTCCTCCACAGTGTCTACATGTAGGGACCCCCTGACATCAGATTTAATCCTCTTCTGAGCAGAAAATCCCCTTTCACATACAGCAGAGGAGACCGGGAGGACCAGCATGATGTGCACAAGATGTAGGATGTAGGATGTTCTACAAAGAATGGATCATTAGTGTAGGTTTTATTTAATCAAAAAGTAATAATTGCTAACTAAATGATATGGGATATGATCTTAATGGGGTACCTTGTAATCAGAGCAGAATGGCAACTTTGTTACCATCATCTCCCATAAGGCATGGTAAGACTTGTCCATGTAGTTCCTGAAGATGAATGTCTTCATGGATTGATACTCCTCTCTAGCCAGATTGGAATCACAGCCATTTCTGAAAAGAGTGAAAGGAAAAACGGACCAAACAATCTAGGTTAAGGATCAAAGTAGATGTTTGAAATGTTGCTCTGTGTTATACTTTTTATATCTTTATGATAAGACAGAGGAGAAGTGGTCTAGCAGGAAGTCCAGCTCCTCTGCACCATAGTCTGTCAGCTGCTCTCGTTGCTCTGGCCAGGAATCATGACTGAATATCTTGAATGACTTCACTGCCTTTGCTGATGCTGATGTAGACTCTTCACCATACAGTATGGTGTTTCAAACAGTGCTTCATGCATTTAAGATTAGATCAACACCCAAGCATTAAACTTAAAAACTTTATACTGCGTATAATGTAGCCATGACTGTCATATATCACATGCATTTAACTATGCATGTATGTATGTGAGATGTATGTATTTATTTATTTAACCAGCATTACAATGTCGGTCTGGCAAAAGGCAAAGTCTCTTGAGAAAAGGGGTTAGGGTTTACAAGAAAGTGTGTGACTATATTTAAATAGTCACAAAGATCCTGATGGGTGCAAAATGATTGTGTGTTGTGTTAGCTTTACATTTATTATCATGCTGTCCAGTGTGAGCGGTGAGTCCTGGTGCGGACCGTTGTGACTGAACAGCACGGTTCATCCTCCCTTTACCTCCATGTGAAGAGTCGCGTGCCAGCCGGCACAGAGCATGAAGGAAAGAACGAGGGGAAAACTCACCATCAGGGTGGAACCACAAGCTAGGCTCCAAGGGTGCAGGGTTGATCTTAGACATAACTATCTTCTCAAGTGTGAGTACTATTCTGCAGCATAGCAGCATCACCAAGTGAGAGGACTGGTACTAGTCAGGTCGCACTGGTTTTAGGCTTTCTAAGACCATCATGGAAGAGTTAAATGCAGCTTGTTTAGCAGCAGAATCTGCTAATACATTAACCTTGGAAACATAAGGCATCTATGAGGCATCTATTTGTTCTAAACATTTAACAATAGCCAAGTCAGAAGCTTAGAAGCAAATTTTAACTAGCAAGTTAAGCTAAAACCAAATTTTGTCATTCTAGCACTATGTCAGATGGTGGTGTCAGAGGTTGTAATGAAGTCTATGTTGCTAGATTATATAATCGTAACCTATATATATTTAGGGGTGGAACGGTTCACAAAATTCACGGTTCGGTTCATATCACGGTTTTGGGGTAAAGGTTTTCAGTTCGGTACGGTACGTTTTTGGTAAAGCAGGGTATAACACAAGTGCCTATAAAAAATGCTTATAAATATATATATATATATATATATATATTATAGGGTTCTCCCCAAACAATGTGTAAACATGTATAAACAAGGTTTATATAATTTGTATATCATTTTTTATTATAGTTACGATGAATATTTCCACGACAATGCTTATTAATATCTCCTTTAAAGATGACATAGATCTGTGAAGGAACTACAGTGAATAGTGAAATGGTTGTACATGGTTGGCATCTGATTACAATATCTAACCTTTCTTTTCTTCTTCTGTTCCTTCCTCTGAAGGCCACTGTTTCCATAACTCCGAGGGGTTTCCCCTGCCAGGCCTCCTCACCGCGCTGCCCGCCTCCTTCTCCTCTCTCGCTCTTCTGGAGCACCTGGACATCTCCTTCAACCAGCTGTCCCTCCTGCCGCCCTGCCTGCTCGACCTACCCCTGCTCTCCTCTCTGCTGCTGGGCAACAACCGTCTCTCATCTCTCCCCCCTGACCTCGGGCGAATGTCCTCCCTCCGCTACCTCTCCCTCCTGGGCAACCGGCTGCAGGCTCTGCCCCCGAGCCTGGGCCAGCTCCGGGAGCTGCAGACGCTGGACGTCTCGCACAACCTAATCACCGACCTGCCTGATGAAATCGGTGCTCTGGGGGAGCTGGTCACGCTGGAGCTCTCCCACAACCAGCTGAGGCAGCTACCAGAGACCATGGGTCAGTGTAAGGCCCCAGAAGAGCTATGTAGAGCTGCACATAACGGGACATATGCAGTGGGAGATGACGTCAGCGCTATATTTCAATTTCAATTATTTCAGTTTACTAATTTACCATGCAATCAACCTTCTCTATGCATGATGTATAAATATGGAAATGAATGAGAGTGTGTCAAATATAGAAAATGGACAGAAAATTGCATACTGGCTTTAAAAACACTTTATAATGAATTACTACTGTTATGTACCTATCACTCCCTAGTCCAAGCTGGGAAAGTACAGGACACGGGTCAAATTTACGCATGAAAATGCAAATATATATATATATAAACTATATAAACATAATGAGTAGTAGAAAATGTAAACACAAAATGTGCAACTGTAATTTCTAAATCTCAACACCATGAGAAATAACGAAGTACAGGACTACTAAAACACGCTTCCAGGTGGAAGCGTGAGCAGAGTGAAAGAACAACAGTGTTGTTGTTGTTGTGTCCATCCACAGCCTCCCTGCGCTCCCTCACTGAGCTGGTCGTCCATAGCAACGAGCTGCGCTTCATCCCTGCCTGTCTGCACCAACTACCTCTGTTGAGGATGGACTCTGGGAACAACCCGCTGGGACGACCTCCGACCCCTCCACCTCTCCCTGCTGCCGCAGGTGAGTGGGAAGGAACTGCTGCTCCCATTGGCCCCTGGCAAATCGCTTGATTTCAAATGTTTTATTGTTGATGTGCATGCATAACCACCATCCTTTCTTCCAGTACAAGCGGAAAAAAACATTCCAGAATTGCACCTGGGGTCCAGTCAACACAGGTTTTAGCTCTCTCTAATAAAATATTATTAATTATTAATTATTTAAATTGTTATTTACAAACCAAGTAATGAAATTATTATTAACTTATTTCTTATTTGTATTATCCTCAGCTTCAGTGTGACTCCTGCTGGGTGTCATGTGTTTCTGCCGGGGGGGGCAGAGCTGCTCTTCCCCTCGGGGTGCCTGGCAACCACCTCAAGACTCCAATGGTTCAAACAGAAGGCCAACAGGAAGTGGGTGTGGCTAGAAGAGCATGACATCCTCCTCAGCCACCCGCTGGAGCTCAGACCCCACGGAATTACATTTCTAAAGGTAAATTGGTGACACAATGGATACATCCACCCTGATGTTGTTACAACCATGCTGGAAGTTCCCTTTCTGCATTAATGTCTCACTATCCTTTGAACTAGTTTGTTTATAATAACACTATTTATGTACATTGTGTGTTTCTGGGCTATTGTGCATAACCAGTATCAATCCACACTGTCTGAACCTGCGATACCCCCCTGGTCCCCTCCCCTCCCAGCCGGTAGAGGTGTGTGTGCCGTACTGTCGCAAGAGGAGACGAGAGGTGGTGGTGCGGACGTTCAGCATGGAGCGCTGGAGCACGCTGCCCACCGAGGTCCGCAGAGGAAGCCCCAGTAACAGCTGCCACCCCGGGGGAGCTCCGGTCCGGGTAACCCCTCCACCGGAGACCTTTGAACCATCAGCCAGTGTTTTACACCGCCCGTCTCTGTTTCCCTCAGGGCTCCCGGGACGTTTACCAAAATTACCGTTTTGGTAAATGTCACGTGAGGTTGTAAGATTTTGGTTTTTGGAAATGTTATACAATTCCATTTTCTATGTCTCGGTGAAAGAGAACCATGCACGATTGTATCGGCGTTGTTATGTCGACTTAAATATTGTTTTTCTTGTGTTTTGTATTTATTTAGTTTATGCTTGGTTCTTAAGCAGGAAACAAACATGTTAGTGTATATGCCAACAAAGTGGGTCGTGAAGACGCCTTGAAAAAGTAGAAGAAAAATGGGCCTTGGTCAAAGCTGTGGAAACTTTGCACTGTGTACTTAACTTAACATTCATTAAACATACTTTGTAGTAAAAAGTACACATGGAGATATGTTGTTGGTGCTAAAAATACAGTCCTAAGGGAACGGCTCTACATGACTAGTCCCCTTCTCCTGCCAGCTGGCCTGCTCCTCTGTGGGACACTTCTCCTGGTTCGTGGCCGTGGCTCGGCTGCCGCGGGACAGCTGCTCCGTCACACCAGAGGGGGCGCTGTTGGTGTCCAGGGTAGACCCCGGGATCAAGCTGCACTTCCCGCCCCATTCCACTCTGCAGATCCGGACCATTACTCTACAGGTAAAGACGCACCGGAGAGACCTCCGGACGTCAGAAGTTAAGGAAACACAAGTGGTTCTATTTTTATAACAGGTGTTATGCTTTATACCCTGGAGGTGTTACAGGTGTCGCTGACAGAGATCCAGGGACTTTGCGGTGACCCCCAGGCCAGTGCCAGTCCTCTTCTCTGCCTCTCCCAGACCCCCAGTTTGAATTTCCTGCAGCCCGTCAAAGTCCAGATCCCTCTGCCGTCTGGAGTCACAGGTAGCTAGCCTGATGCTAGCCTGATGCTAACCCCTTCTTAGATTCCCCAAAAATTTGTCATGGTTGTAATTTGATACACAGAAAAGCATAACTACATTAAAATAATAATAGTTTCATAGATTGATTGTTGATTGATGTTAAGAGATCGAACCAAGGAAATGCATTCATGAGCTCTTGGTCCGGTTTTCCTCCAGTACATACTGTGAGCCCTGCTATTAATCAGGCCTGAAGTGCTGGGAGCAGTGAGAATTACCCCTCAGGATTACCCCTGTCATTTGGAATAGCCGTTGGCATTGACTGGTTCAGTAAGAAAGAGAAGCAAGAATGATGCAGAATGATGATGCGATTCGCCAGGGTCGTAAATGTGCTTTGTTTCGACTTCGTCATGTTCCTAAAGGTCTTTCATGGGGTTAGGGTGAGTAGAAGTGGTATTACTGTTGGCAATGAGACGTGGCTTCACACACTTCCTTTAGTGATTCTGTTGCAGGCGGTCTGGACATGTCTCTGGCTGTTTCTATTGTTGTCTCCATGGCGATGCTTCATTGCAATCAGAGGTGCCGCTGCGTATGTTCCTCCATTTTGAGTATATTTCCCTGCAGTTCCAAGGGTGATCACTCAGCTCTATACTTCACCATACGTCACCAGGTTTTCCTCTGTATTTATAACGAATTACAACCACATCAACCACACTTTGATGTACCACCACTGACTGAATGTATACTGCCATGAAACCCATTAGAGACTTTGCAAACCCTTGTTAAAACATTGAATAATAAATGTCCCCAATCCCCACGTCCACAGGCACTAGAGGCCCAAAATGAATGACCCTTATTGTTGGCGTGAAAGGCTGTCATAAAATGCCACCGATAATTCATTAAGCAAATCCAAACACAACGCTTGTAATTAGGAACCGAGGTCGGCCCAGGAAGTAGCCTGAAAGCGTTTGTCATTACAGTAAAACAAACGTCCCGTGTCGACGTCATGGATCAGAAGGCCTGGCTGCATTCCATACACGCTCCTGACCTGTGCTCTGTCTTTACGGTGCAATGTGTCCGATAGGGTTGTGGTTCGGAGGGTTTGACCCCAGACTAAGAGTTCCTGCTTTGGGCCTCATTGTCTGCAGTCTACCTTTAGGTGTCCTCTACCTTTAGGTGTCCTCTACCTTTAGGTGTCCTCTACCTTTAGGCGTCCTCTACCTTTAGGTGTCCTCTACCTTTAGGTGTCCTCTACCTTTAGGTGTCCTCTACCTTTAGGTGTCCTCTACCTTTAGGTGTCCTCTACCTTTAGGTGTCCTCTACCTTTAGGCGTCCTCTACCTTTAGGTGTCCTTTACCTTTAGGCGTCCTTTAGCAAGAGGTCTAACCCCTTCCTGCTCCTGAATGACACATGGCTAAAACTCACTGCAAGGCACTGTGGAAAAAAACATGTTGAATGACTAAATGGTGACGTGATCGGTAGATAATGTCTATCTATACACTATCCTCTTCATAGACTTCTGTTTATCTGTTTCTGGCTCCCCTTAGTGGTAGAGTAGGGTATATTCAGTTGTTTCATAAGCTTAGAAGGTTTTCCATAAAATTATGAGGATTTAAACTCAAAAACAAGATGTCAAATATTATCTTTATGGAGTAATGGTTTAACCATTTCAATAGTAAGTGTGGACCTCTGATCATATACATTTGATATCTACAAGCATATTGGCATGATATCGCTGCAGTTAATAACCATCAACTGGTGTTCTGCGTCTGCAGGCCATACGCTGGACATGTCCTGCCTCCACCTACTGCACGGAGACCCTACCACCCAGAACTGGACCGAGGTCACGGCCCACGTCTCTCTCAGTGTCACGCACCTCTACGCCATATTCTACATCACTCATTTCTCCTGGTACGTGATGTTTTATTATCAGTCATGTCTTTGTTATTTGGTCCACAATACTTTCAGTTTCTTTAGTAGCTAAATATTTATAGATAATATCGCTATGACATGTATGCATTATATTATTACATATTCTAGGTTACATATATTATATGTAACCTAGGTTAAATATATAATATGAAACCTACATTATATTAATACATATTCTAGGTTACATATATTATATATACTTAGGTTAACCTAGGTATATATGTAACCTAGGTTATATATTATTACATACTCTAGGTTACATATAATATATGTAACCTAGGGGGAGCAGGGTGGACTCCAAACGGGGGGCTACCAAGTGTAGCTTCCCAAGTGAGTATTTGTACTGCTGTGCCAGGTACTGGCTGTGGTACACCACTCTGCGCTGTGTGAGTGAGTATTTGTACTGCTGTGCCAGGTACTGGCTGTGGTACACCACTCTGCGCTGTGTGAGTGAGTATTTGTACTGCTGTGCCAGGTACTGGCTGTGGTACACCACTCTGCGCTGTGTGAGTGAGTATTTGTACTGCTGTGCCAGGTACTGGCTGTGGTACACCACTCTGCGCTGTGTGAGTGGGGTGGTGCGGAGGGTGTACCAGAGGCTCAAACAGTTCCGGGTGCAGTTCCTGGTTCTGCAGAGAACGACGGATCCCACCCAGGTCCTGCTCCAGTGTCTACCCACCAACAAGGTGACTTCATATCTCTCTGAATCAATATCTTTGATTTGGCTCCCAATATCTTATTATAATGTTCATGGTATGAACAGTATTATGTTAATCAGATGAGTCCCAGCACCGTAGTACTAGAATCCCAGTGATGTGGTGTTCCCCAGGTGGACAGCAGAGTGCAGGCGTTGACGGGGAAGTACGACGGGCCGCAGCCCTCAGACCTGTGCGACATGCTGGAAGGAGAGCAGTTCTTTGCGGGCTTCGAGCGAGGCCTGGATATCAGCGCAGGTTTGAAGTCCTCGTCGTCCTTGCTTTTCTGCTTTCTTTGCAATCGTATGTCAACATGCTGAGGGTCGCCTCAAGACCATGTGATCGCCGTTATGCAATCACAGCGTGGACTCTAAAGGAAGTCCACATAAGATAAGGTCTTGTTTTGAGTGGTCGAGGATGATGATGTGGTGGTTTGTTGTTTTGTAGACAGACCCGACTGTGTGGCTGGAAGGCTGTCCTTCGTGTTCTACTCCAGTATGAAGAACCTGAAGGAGGTCTTTGTGAGTCCGGTCCATGGTCACGAGCGGCCTGTCAGGGGACAAGTAAGAGTAAAAGGAAAATGGAGTGCATTAGATTGGGGGCCACTGATTGCTTCTTCTTAAGAGTCAACTGGCAGCTTGTAGCTCTACAGTATATTACATATTGATGAACTGAGTTTTCTGAGCACTGATTCATACTATATAAGTATATACACCACATATGGTCTATTTGAGTATATTTGAATATAATACAATCTTTGACCTGTGTTATGGCTATGGAAACGGTTTTATTTTATTTCGTGTATTTATCTTATCTATATACATATTTTATGAGTGCACATATAAAGCATACGTGAATGTGATGTTTTTTTTATTATTAATATTTTACTGTTACTATATACTTATAATGAGCTCTATAATATAGCTTCACCTATGGAAAAGGCCAAAGTGAGCAGCCTTGACCACAGCGAAGCACTTGGAGGTTGGTTAGCTGACGTTAGCATGTGTCCTGCTCCTGCTCCAGGTGTCCTTCTACAGAGGACAGGTTCCCGAGGACCTGCTGGAGGAGGTGGTGCAGAAGAGGAAAGGTCACGACAGTCAGTGGCTTGCAACACTGCCTCTGAAGCTCCCTGTGAGTCCAAATCACACACACTTATTATATTCACTCAATTCAATTCAAACTTTATTTGTATAGCTCTGAATCACAGTTACAGTCTCAAAGGGCATAACAGACCATATGCTTATGAATATCGAAGGGGCTATATGTTACAAATGTACTGTACGGTCTGATATGTCATCAGAGATTAAGGAGCATGCTAAGTCAAAGTACTGGCTTCTCCAACGATGCCACAGCCAGAATTTCTCCTTGGAAATTTCAGTTCCGGTCTGAATGTTTCTTTTTGTTTTGGCCTGTGTGTTTTGATTCACTATTCTCAGAGTAACCTGGGTTGCCAGATAGGAAACAAATTAGCATACAAACAGAGTGCTGCAGCCATGGAAGCAAGCTGGATCAACTGAGATTGTACCAGATTCTACCCGACCTAAAAAGCCCCGTCCTCTTTCTAAAAAGCTCTGTGACCGGAGCTGTGCTAAAACACAGGTTAACCTTGGAGTTGCATTTGAAAGATGGAGACAGCTTAGAAGGAGTTCAAGACAGATGCCGCATGAGCTGGTTTATAATTTTCCTATAATAAGCCGAACAACTTACAGTGTAGGACTCATCGTCGCTTGTCTTCGTCAAAATATAATAATTGCGCTAAATATAAT
>OOFG01001729.1:0-13724 GCA_900323295.1 Molva molva | reverse complement strand
ATATCTTCCATTTACGGATGATGGAGGCCACTGTGCTCATTGGGACCTTTAAAGCAGCAGAAATTTTTCTGTACCCTTCCCCAGATCTGTGCCTCGAGACAATCCTGTCTCGGAGGTCTACAGACAATTCCTTTGCCTTCATGCTTGTTTTGTGGTCTGACATGCACTGTTAACTGTGGGACCTTATATAGACAGGTGTGTGCCTTTCCAAATCATGTCCAATCAACTGAATTTACCACAGGTGGACTCCAATTAAGCTGTAGAAACATCTCAAGGACGATCAGTGGAAACAGAATGTACCTGAGCTCAATTTTGAGCTTGATCGCAAAGGCTGTGAATACTTATGTACAAGTGATTTCTTCGTTTTTTATTTTTAATAAATTTGCAAACATTTAAAAAAATATTTTTTCATGTTGTCATTATGGGGTATTGTGTGTAGAATTTTGAGGACAAAAATGAATTGAATCCATTTTGGAATAAGGCTGTAACATAACAAAATGTGGAAAAAGTGAAGCGCTGTGAATACTTTCCGTATGCACTGTATATGAAGGTTTCTTTAATGCGGAAAAACCCGCTAAAATAGTGGACTGACTCCATTCCCATTGCCAGTATACAATATGCCTTTCTGTATTTTTTTCTGGTGTGCCACGTTCGAACCCACGAGTGCCGGAATACAGGGTTAGTAAACAAAAGAAAGCAGCATGGAGGCCACTGAAAATGTTACGGTGGTTGTGTTTTTTTGTTACTAATTCAGTCTATGTTTCGCCGTTGAATGTTGTTCCTGTCTATTTACGCGCCAAAATCCGGAACTTCAACCTTTCCCACTAAAGACAACAGTCAGATTTTAGCCGGTGTTAGGGCTCATTCACACTTAATCAGGCGTTGCGGCGAAAACGCCAGTATGGGGGTACTGCGTTTAGGCTGCGTGGGGTTGCGAAAAATGACGCAGCCGGGCCTGTTGCGAAAAGTTGAAACGGAATCAACTTTTGGAACGCAACCCAACGTCACGCTGTGTTGTTCTTCCCAGAGCTGCACAACGCTGCCATGAAGGAGTGGTTCAATTTCCCAACATGACGTCCCACAAATGGGCCAGGAAGTGACACTCCCACATCACCGCAGCAGTCTGCGGTGATCGCCGCAATGCCTGATTTGGTTCGAATGAGCCTTAAGTGGTTTTTAGTCCAGTCGGAAAAGGGTTTCAGTATAATATTACACATAAGATAACATGGGGAGAGTAAAGAGGTAAATGTCTGTGATCCAACACAATCATCTGTTTGCAAACTCACACATACCGATAATGGTAATAAAAGGGGAAGTACCTGAGCTGGTGAGTGATTGACAAGACTGGGACGGTCCAATCAGGGTGAGCAGATTAGCAGCAGCGACCCACCCTTCTTTACTCGTCTTCAGGTTTTGTACAAACCTAACGAAACGCAGTGAAAAGAACAGCCTTCAAGCCTCTGCCTGCAAAGTTGTAATAGCATCACCGCCAAACTACTGGCTGTACAGGTTATTGCGATTACCACGTCTGAATGGTTTCCGTTTGGCACCCAGTGATGTCCCGAGCCATACAAACGATGGCCCTGTGACATCACTTGGCACCTCTTTGAACCAATCACCAAATGTCACACACATGCTTGCAGATTGACTCACCACTGTCCATCGTCTCCCTCCTTCACCAGCTGCACCGTGTCTCCACTCTTCACCGACAGCTCCTGAGCTCCGGGCCTCTCGCAGTCGGACACCACCGTATACTTCCCAGCACTCTGCACGATAGCGGGGGTTTGGCGGGACAGAAGCGTTCTCTATTAGATCAAGTTCAGGTCAACACTGAAGAAGAGAAAGGCAGACACGCCATCATTAAGGATCTGGGTTGTCAGGGCCAACCCGTCTACCCACCAGTCTCTTGCGGGCCTCCTCCTCAGGGTCGGAGTTGAGCGGCTCCTCAGCACTGGAGTAGCCGTCATTCTCCCCTGAGGCGTCCAGCGACACCGAGGCCTTGGTCCAGCCTGGTGGGTGAGTGACACAGAGTTACACATTATATATCAAGCTGTTTGTTGGCTGAAACCGAAAAAGCAAGACCTCAGGTGTTTCAGAGTGAGAGAGGTAGAGGGAGCCACACAGATCTCTCTTGATCACGAACAATGTGAGTGACATCAGAGCCAACAGTGAAACACAACCATAACTGTTGAGGAAGCGCTAGTGAGCAAATGTGAGTGAGATCAAGAGAGAAGACCATGCAACACACTATATTCTCAACCTGCACACTACCAGGCAAGGTGTGTGTGTGTGTGTGTGTGTGTGTGTGTGTGTGTGTGTGTGTGTGTGTGTGTGTGTGTGTAGGGGTTAGTGATTTCGAACAACAGTGTCTTATTGACTGAGGTGGGTGTGACAACAAGGGGCAGGCAAGCAGGTGGCTAGTGAGAGACTCCATCAATAGAAGGGCAGACATCTGCAGGCTGTTGAGTGCGAACCAGGTGGAGCCAGCGTACCTCTCCGCTTCGCCTGTAAGAGAGCAGTGGTGCTGAACCACCTGACCCTGCTCAGGTGGAGCTGAGGCGGGCCTGGATCTGGGGAACGGGAGGTAGGGTTAGCCCACGCCCCCTCATGAAACCCACCATCCCCCATCGGTGCCGCTCGGAGGCACCACTAGCTGCTCACTCATAGAGACGTTGGACAAACCAATGGACAGTCAAGCTAAACCATGGGCCAATGGAATGCATTGCAGTCGGAACCCAAATCAGTGTTTTCCTCAAACCCGTAACAGTTGAATGCAGGATCCATAAAGACTTTTAGAATTGTGTCTTTTTACCTGCAAGGGTGGAACAATCTACCGGCCAAGCAGTTGTTTTGATATGTAACATTGAATTTCTTGCCCCGGCGAAATGGTTGAATCTATGTCATTGGCTGGTGGCAGGTGTTCATGTTGGACCCTGGTTTCATGTCTAAGCACCGTCTTAAGAGGGGAAACTGCAGAGGGTAAGTTAACGGACTGTAGCTACCTTTGAAGCCGAAGGGCGTGGGGTCACTCTTGATCTCATGCCGCTTGGTCTTGTGGTCAGGGCTCGTGGGAGATCCTACTGTCAGGAGAAGACACCAGAGACACCAGTAAGAAGAGTGTGGACCAGAGAAACACGGTCAGACGACAAAGAGATGAGATGAAATGGCCAAATATCACAGAGATATTCTATACTAGCGTTGGTGCAGCACAAGGTTGTAGCTTCAAGTTCCGAGGTTGTGTAAAGAGGATGCGGTTTCACGGAACTACTTGTGAGGTGTGAGGTACCTGGCGCGGGGAGGAGCATCATGGGTAACGTGAGGCTCTTATCATCAGTAGTTGAGGGCTCTGTGGAGGGGAAGCATGCCGTGTTGGACCGGTTACCTCAAACTACTTCAAGCTAAGTTGAGAATGGACCTATGGATCTATTCCACTGAGGAAGCGGTGAGGTCTGGAATGAGAAGACGTTACACGTACCTTTCTGGGGTTTTAAGTTACTGAAGCCCTGCAAGGTGAAGCGCTTTTTAGCCACGGCAGCTCTGTCTGAGGTAGGACTGGAGGCGATCTCGTCCGACCCTGGACCCAAACTACCTTTCCCAGCAGGCTTAAGGGAAGAGGAGTTGGCATCGGGGCTGAAGGGCTCAGTCCTCTTCTCCTCTCCCTTCTTCAGGCTTCTCTGGCTCTTGAATGGACTGTTGGATCGAGCACAAGTCATTAACCTTGTTCAGACATCAGCCAATGTTATGTTTTATCGCATAGTGTATAAGTATTACATATTTCTCAAAATTACATTTTCTAATTTCATCTGTAAATAATGAATGGGTTATCTTTAGTGTGAGGTTGATATCAAATTGCCATTCTGTGTATGCCTATGCAACTGTTGGAAACCAGCAGTTAAAAAAGAACACGGAGAAAGGCATTGTATTGTATACATGCCTTACATATATATATTGTACTTTATCCTTTTTATTATCTTTATCATCCTGTACACAATGAAAGCTGGCCTACCTGACAGGCCCACCGGCTGCAGGGGGAAACTGGAATACCTGGTCTGGCACCCTCTGCTGGCTGGCTAGAGAAGCAAAGAAAAAATAGATTAAAAGCGAATCTCCGTGTAAACACATTAACTAACATAATGTGTCAGAATTACATAATATTATTCATTTTGTTCTCTGGGTTATAAGTGGATAATGACACTTAATGTTGCAATTACAGGATATGTCATCATGGCATTGTTTTTTGAAACAGACATTACCTCTATATGCCTCCAGCTGGGTGGTCAGAACCTTCCGGATCTCATTCACCCAGGTTGTTTTCACGTCAGCACTTGGTGCCTGAAACAATTGAATAACTATTTCAATAGCAATATTAAATAAATAATACTGAATTAATAATGATTTAATAACAATCACGTATAACTATTATGTGTTCTGTGGTCTTTAAGTAGTTACCGTTCTAAATATATTTGTGCTTTGTGTGTGTGCTAAGCCAATATTTACTTTTAAACCTGGACATTTTAGCATACCTGAACAATGTACACCTCCTCCCGTGAGTTGCACCAAATTTCAAACTTCTTATTGTCGCCCTTTGCGTTCTCAGTAATACCGACCGCACTCATCTGTACGGAAAACAGAAGTAAATAAACGTTAGCGTAAATTAGCGTTAGCGTAAATTAGCGTACCTTCTAGCAGAGCCGCAAGCGCTGGGAGTTCCAGGACGAGCGACTGAGACTCACGCTGAGGGACTGCTTGAAGCTATAGGAGGGGGCCTTCTCGTAGCCCTCCCCGTTCTCCTCTCGGCGCTTGCAGAACAGCAGCGCCTTCTCGTGCAGGAAGAGGTGGCGCTGCATGGGCTTGAAGCGCGCCAGGTCCTTGACCTTGGCGTGGCCCTTCTTGTGCTCCGTCCACACGCTGAACGAGCCCTGCATGAGCAGCCTGCCCAGCTCCGTCAGGTTACCCTGCCGAGGGGGACACACCAGGTTCACATGTTGATGAAGAACCGGGACCCCGCCCGACTCTGACTGTGAAAGGTTTCCCTCATTCTGAGGCGGTGCTGCCCCTTCGGTTCAGTTTCAATAAGCGGAGGACAGGGGAGTCGCATGATGAGCAGGTAACCGGGGAACCATTTCAGCCAATAACAGGTTATGCATGCAGTACTAGTGTTTAACCAACAGAGGGAGTCCTCTAAAGCAAACCAAATCTACAAGTGGTGTTGGGGTTTGGTTCTCCTTTAAACCCAACATCTAATCCCTTCTCTCTCCCCATTTTAGAGAACAAGCTTTGTGTCTACTCAGTAGTGTCTCCTCTGCTCGGGTTGGTCTCCGATCTCATGTTACGCTCAACTTCCAAATATGAATGACTATCTATGAGAGCGACACACACATTTCTCAATTGAAATTGACATGAAAGTCCAACATTGAGGCAGAATGTGAAACATGTTTAAAAAAAGACAGTGAAGGAGATGTTAATTTCAATTACAGTAGTACATTTGGATGCACTGAGTTAAAAACCTCAATTTGTTAAATTCTTATAGTGTTCTCTTATCTCCTGCAGCAGGGCAATACACAGATCAAGGAGGAATTTCCTGATGCAAATCTTTTCCAATTCACATCTTCCATCAAATAATTAAGCGGGAGAGAGATCCCTAGATCTAGGTGATGAAGATCGTGTTCTTAGATTTGGGCCTCTATGGTTTCTTAAGCACCGACAGTGCTGCGGTCATGTGACTGGTGGTGGTCTTCCCGCGACCCACCTCGTAGCCCGTGATGGCGATGAGGTGCATGGAGTCGTTGACAGCCTTCAGGATGCCCAGGATGGAGGACAGCGCCTCCTGGAGGTCATCTGTCCCCTCACAACCCTTGCTGTACTTGAGCATTTCCTGTAGTAACATACACACAATGAGCACTACGGACCTTGCAGACAACCCATTGACACAACCCCTCCATGTTGGCCCAAAGGGAGATTGCATTACCTTCAATAGGAGCTGATACTTGGTGATCCTCTGAACAGGCTTCAGAAGGTAGGAATCCAAGCCCAGTTTATGCTCCAACTTCTTTTGGCATTCCTGATGCAAAATAAATATCAAGTTAAATATGTGCCGTGTGTGTGTGTTTGTGTGTGTGTGTCTGGCTGTATGTTTGTGTGTGTGTGTGTGTTTGTGTGTCTCTGGCTGTATGTTTGTGTGTGTTTGTGTGTGTGTTTGTGTGTGTGTGTGGTCCAAGCATGGCCCACCTGGAAGAAGGCGCAGTCGGAGCACTGTCTCCACAGGCTCTCAGAGCGAGGCTTGTTCTGACAGTACTTCTCATAGATCTGCAGCTCCGTCATCTTAACAAGACACACACACACACACAGTGGGCGTGTGAGCAGCAGAAACCAGCACTACTGCGCACACATGCTTTCCAATGACAACACACAGAGCACTCATCACGCACCCGCTCCAGAAAACACCTTCCGACCAACTCAGGGAAGTCTGTGTACTCCTCCAGCTCCCTCAGGAACGTCCTGAAACAAACAAAGATGAAGCTAAAGATTAGGATTAAGTTAAAGCTAAAGATATAGTAAAAGATAAAGTTAAAGATAAAGACAAATTGATTGAGTCAGGCTGTCACAGCAGCAGTAATACAGGACAGTACATCATTAAAAATAAATAACAACAATTAGAACAATATTCAAAGAATTCAAAAAAATATATATATGTATGTTTTTACATATTATGGGTAATAAAAATGAAATAGAAATACTGATTTATTGCATAAATAACGTCAAAAACAGATGGAGATACATGAAAAAACGATGGAGACATTTGCAGAGATCAGGTTTAAGGCAAGTCTTCATTTGAAATGAAAAACTGTTCAACCTCTTGTGGAAGTGGTAGATCTCTAGCATGTTTCCAAACAGGACGTCCTTTTTGTTCTGCAGTGCTGCGGGCATAAGATGAGCCATCGCTGGGTTTTCCATCTCTGCTGCATAGCCCTGCAATATAGCAGTGAAAAAGTCAACAATAAGGCACACTTGCTGTTTAGTTTTCCTATAACATTTGACATCAAACTGTGTTTGGAAAGATGAACGTGGCGGCTACCTGCAGTACGCAGAGAAGCTCCTCTGCGTAGGCTCTCTCTGTCTCCAGGAGCTCGTTCATGACATGCCTTGAGGGAGAACACAGAGAGGGGAGAACACAGTGTATTGAACAGCACTGGAGCATAGAGAGTAGACCGCTCCTCTCTCAGATGTTACTGCAGAGTTGTGGTCCGCTCGCTCACCGTCTCAACACAGCCAGGTTCTCCTCCTGCTCCGACAGAGAGGCGTGTCGGCTGTTGATGCCTCCGTTCTGCTGCTGGCCGTCGTCCTGGAAACACACGCGCGCGCGCACACACACACACACACACACACACACCATGTGACCTCATGACCTTTGGCTGTACGAGACACCGTGCTTTGTGTCCACCGCACTGAGACCAAACTTAGTAAAGGGTAAATGATAATTAGGAGGAGTTTACCACCTACCTTTTTACAACTGACGTCATTCACAGAGTCTTCCTCTAGGAGGTCTTTCTCCTGTTGTGCTCTGTGTGCTGAGAGAGAGACGGAGAGATGGAGAAAACAACATTGACGTGCACTCTAAGACATAGCAGGAAGAGCAGGGCAGGGTTAAGAGCACCAGTCCGAGGTCAGACTGGTCCACAGCCAAGCCATAGGACAAGGTGGAGATCCACCATGAGGCTTAAGCAGAACATGTGATAGATCAGTGGTTCCCCACCAGAGTGACCAGGATCACTGACATCTCGAGGCAAGGCTTGGTGTGCCGTGACTTGCTCCATTTAAATGCATATTTCATTACCGAATAATACATTTGCCTGTCTTATTTCTACGAGCCTGTTGTGTCTTAGCCCCAAAAAGGCGAGGTACGAACCTGGTGAGTTGAGAGGAGACTTGATGATGGCCTCTGGCCTCGGGGCCACCGGCTGCACGGGTCGGGTCTGTTTGGCCGCTAGCTTCTTCAGGCTGATCCTCCTCTTCTCAAACATCTCCTGCATGGAGGTCTGCTTCTGGAGCACCTTCTCCACTTGGTCCTGGCCCATTAGAGAGGACGTTTAATAACACTTTCCCCAGTGCCTTTCTGTGGACGCTTTCAGAGCATGCATTCGTAGCATGGTTCATGTCAGAACCCCTCACCCCGGTGTGTGTCCCAGCTCAAGCAGCTCGATCAGTCTCAGTCACACTTGAGTCAAATTAGCCATATTAAGTCAAGTAAGATAAGATGATAAGATGATAAATAAAGTATCATACGATGATACTTCATTTATCCCAGACAGGAAATGTACGGTCACAGAAGAGAGTACAGGACAGAAGTAGAAATTAAAAGAGATGAAAAATGTAAATAAGAGTAAAAATGTGTACATAAAATACTGAGTAGTAGCAAGTTAAGTCATTATTGTATGTAGGGCTGTACGATTATGACAAAAGATAATTTTGCTCAATATTGTGATTGCGATTATTCATTAAGATTAACGGATTATCCATGAATTAAATAATTAATAATTAATTAATATTCCGCTGCGCCTACTGTATATAAAAAACAATAATCATTAAGCAATTGCTGAGTTGTTACGGTTTGTCATGTGATTTGAATGTAATGGGCGTATAAAAACAGATTTAGGTTTTAAATGACAGAGGCCAAAATCGCGATTAAAATGAATAAGCGATGCATTTTGCAGCACTGTTAGTATGCGTCTAGTCAGGACTCTCCTGGGACTAAGTGGCTGGTTGAGTGTACAGGGTGTCTTTACCCTGAACTCCTGGTTGAGCACCGCCTCGTACTGGGTGCAGATGGTGGCAAGGTCGGTCAGCAGGTTCTGGCCCGCAGCCTCCAGGTAGCGCTCCAGCTCCTGGAGGGTCGACTCAGCTCCTTCGTGGGTCTGGCAGCGGTCCACGGGCTGGGAGGCCAGCAGGTAGATGCCATCGTCGCACCACTTGGCTGCCTGAGAGCACCAACAAAGAAAAGGGAATACAGGAGAAACAGGGTTAAAGGTGCTGTAAGTACGATTTAAGAGCTATAGTGTCCTTTCGTAGAAATCTGGTAGCCATCGGTCAGCTATTAATAAGTGAAATACACTGTGAGAATATCTGTTTCGAGTTGACTGCACTTGCCTCTGTATGAGACAATTAAGATCAAATTTAGACCGCTCCAAGCTCCTTTCTGACCAATCAAAGCACCTCTTCCCTGATTGGTTTGGAGTATTCATCTTGTCTGTCAATGAAAGTTGCATGCAGAACTTCTCATTGGTGGAGAAATGTAGGGAGGGAGGGGACTTGGAATTGGTGGTTTAATTTCCAAATCTTGTTATTTTCTGCTCTCTCAATACTACAAAATCTGACCTACAGCACCTTTAAGGAGGAGGTGGATGAGTTGGAATGTGTATGTGTGTGTGGGTGTGATCGTGTGTGGCCCACTCACCCTCTCCAGGCTGTGGTGGAGCTCCATCGCTTGAAGGAGGAAGTCTTTCTTTGCCCTAAGGGTGCTGCTCAGCTCCTCACTCAGGGCTCGGAGCTCGCTGCACTTGGTGTGGATGGAGTCCTCTGCGTAGTGGGAGTTCTGGATCAGCGTGTCTCCCTCCTGGGCCAGAGCCAAGGTGCGGTCCAGCAACTCCTGTTGGGGGAGAGGGTAAGGGTTTAGCAGTCCATTATGTAGTAGATGAGGAGCAGGCCCAAAGGCTAGGGAGGGCATTAGGACAGGGTTTTATAGCCTGGTAAACTAATAGACCCTGGTGTGTGTCCCTGTATCAATGTAATGCTTACAATAGAATAGACATTTTACTGTCCCCCTTGGGAGAAATTTGTCTTCTGCTTTTAACCCTTGTCTTGTAGATGTGTGTGTGTATTTCTTTTGGTGTTAGGCGAAACTGGAGCGCCTGGTGGAAAGTGACATGAACACGGGGAGAACATACAAACTCCACACAGCGGAGTTTGAACCCAGGACCTTCTTGCAGAGAGGCAGCAGTGCTGACCACTGCGCCACCGTGCCACTATATTATATGTAATGGTCGGTATCACTCACACAGACTTTTCCCTCATAGTTTGTCAGATCGCGGAAGATGTGGTCAGCGTGCGCAGGGCTGATGCCCACTTCAGAGAACGTTCCCAGTTTCTCAGACACCTGGTCCAGCTGGGCCATCACCTAAACAGACATCAACAACAGTAGTGTGAGGGTCAAATGAGAGTTTACAGACAAAGTCTCAATGTCTACAGATTGGTTCACGGCCTCAGACTTACCTCTTTGTAATTGTGCTCAAAGTGGCGCAGCTGAAGACATTGGGTCAGTTTTGTTTGGTGCCGCGCCCAAAACTGATCGAACGCCCTCTCTGTCTCATCCAACTGTGACAGCAGCCTGTCAAGAGCCCCGAGAGATGAGAACAGAACAACAAGGGGGAAGGAATACAGAGGATGCTTGCGGGGGAAGAGGGAGAGAGGAACCAGAAGGCAGCAGTAATGGACAAAAAAACTGATGAGGCAAAAAATGTGGTCCAGTAACCTGACTGTGACATGAAAATGGAATTTCATTTGATTGGTTTTCAAGTTGTAACAGAGATGGAAGGATCGGGTTGAATGCTAATGAATGCCGATCAACAAATGTAACAAATGAACTAAATGTACTAAATGTAACAAATGTACTAAATCTTTAAAAATTATTATTGGTTATAAAGAGGCAAGTGTATGTTATTAATTAGGATTAACATTAGAGTTTGGAGTCATTATTTACTAATTTGTTAAAATTAATGAATAAATTGAGAAAAATGTGAAATGTGAGCAAAAAAAAAAGGTTTTGGGTCGCACTACAAATATGAACCAAAATGCACGCTCTGTGTGCTTATTGGCTCTAGTGTTGAGCTTGCAAGGAGCTGACCTCTGCACCGTAGCGAGGTTCTCTAGTTCATCCTGGTTCATGCTGTGGTCCGGGTCTCGCACCACTGGCTCATTGATGCTCTCCAGCAGCCTGCTGCCCTGGGCCAGTGCCACCAGCAGATCCCCCTGAGCGCACACACACACACACACACACACACACACACACACACACCCTTTCTTCAGGACACATGGCCTTAAGTGTGTGTGTATGAATGTGAATAATTCAAAATACTGTACTTCAGATTATGCACATTTGTATGACCGCTCACGCAGGGACTACAAGTACTACTTGGCAATGGTAGGAAACCCCTTGGGAAATGAAAGTAACTCCTCACACATCGCAGTGACTATATTGCACCCTGTCGAAATTACAGGGAGACAGAGAGAGACGGTACGGTACCTTTATCCGGTCCTTCTTGCTGGTGTGTGTCCCCAGCAGGCTGGTGGTGGCCTGGATGTCGCCGGGGAGCTCCGTCTCGGCCAGCTCCGTGCCGCACACCTGCAGGCTCTGAGCCGTCTTCTTCACCATCAGCGCAAAGCCCTCGATGGCCTGATGCGGTGACATACACGCACAGACAAACACACACATACGCGTACACACGTGCACACAATGGCATTTAGTGTCATTAAATACACATATATGGTGATGCATCATTGGCATGCTCTCTGGCTTTGATGTCCTGAACGTAAAACGTACAACAAGACGGTTTGCTTTAAACGAGCTTGACATATGCAGAGAGGTTGGACTCACCGTGCGGTGAGAGATCCACTTCTCGTGGCAGTACTCCTGGGTTCCCCCTAGCTCCTGGGTCAGCTGACTGCGCTCTATGTAGGAGTGGAGCTCCGTCACAGAGCTCAGCATGATCACCTGCACAGGAACACAACACACACATAACAGATAAACACACACATTTCATCCTGTAATTATTACTGCTACGGTTACTACTACTACAACTGCTACTACTTTTTATGCTACTATTACTACTGCTGCAGTTATAACTACTAAGGGGGTAAGATAGTATAGTGGGTAGGGTGTTCGACTCCCAGCCTAGAGGTTCTGGGTTTGATCCCCATCCCTGAGCAAGACACCTAACCCCTACCCGTTCGTTAGGTGTCCTAACCCCTACCCGTTAGGTGTCCTCCTTAATGGCAGGTATCTGCCATTAAGGATACCATTAAGGATGCCATTAAGGATACCTCCTTATTGGCAGGTATCTGCCATTAAGGAGAGTGTGTGTTGACTGTCACAGTTGTTGACAACTGACACAGTTGTTGACTGTGAGTTGCTTTGGATAAAAGCATCTGCTAAATGACTAATAGTAAATAGTAGTATCAGAACTACTTCTGGGACGTATCTCTCCACCTACCGGCACCTTCATCTTGAACTCATCCTTGTTGAACTTGAAGAGGATGTCGGAGAGCGTGCGCTGTAGCAACGTGGTGGGCCTCAGAACCAGAACCAGCTGGAGGTTCCCTGGGAAGGAGCCCTGGGCAGGAGAGATGAAGGTCAGATGAAGCACACTTCATCGCAAACACCAGCGGTGGCAGAGAATCGCCTAGGAGCTCTTTCTCTCTTTCTCTCTCCCTCACATCCCAAACGTGTCCTTGGGCTGTGACATTCTCTTAATTCAGCTCTGAGATGTGGTTCTGTCAACCAAATGGAAAATGATGACTGCAGAACGCCACGCTGCCCTCCCCAGGGCCTCTTTATACGGAGAAGAATCACAACATCAGTCTTTATCGTACACAGCTGGTACTAATACCACTTAGATGAGACCCAGCCTTGAGGTTCATTTTGTCAAGATGGATGGTTGGAACACGCTCTCAAATCAATTCTCATGCGTCTCAAAACTACAAGACACCAAAACATTCAACTTCGCATGCTTCGATCTCTGCTTTAAACCTGCACAATGTAACTTTTCTTCTTCTTATATCGTTTTATTCCACTTTTGCCCACCCCCCGCAGACGACAGTAACTGTCATCTCAAAATGATATAGCTATAACTGTAGCTACAACACAAGCCACTAGAGGCTGCTAACGGGAAACCTTACATAGTGCAGTTGTTAGTACTTAGATATTGAAAAACAACTGCAGTGGACGTAGCTATAAGAAGCATAGGACGTCGATGGCTAGGAATTGGGTAGAACGTGGGTCACAAGGGATATGCTATGCTGGAGCACTGCAGTTGTTGTTAATGCTGGCTTAATTAGCTAATGACCTGTGCTGTGGTTATTCTGATTACATCCCTCCCCCCCACCTAGGTGGTTGAGGAATGCTGTTCTAGGCAGAAAAGACATGAGTACCTCATTAACAAGCAGACCACCACTCGGCATATGGGGCTATTAAGGGAACTTCATGAATCAATTCAATGTTTCCACTGCTGAACGGATGAAAAAACAAAACTGTTCTGCACCACCAGTAGAGGAGAAAATAATGATATTTTATGAGGTCAATTGAAATAAAAACTGAATCGAATTAGGGAATCACAAGTAATGAAATAAAAGCTAAATGGAAATAAATGTTCTGGAATGTTTTTTTGATGACGGTTAACCAACACGGACAGATCCCGACGAGAGGGCCAGGGGCCCCCAGCCACTCAGCCGTGGATGTGGGGACCGGTGGTGGGCTTCAGCGGTCACGCTTCACCCAGGCTTTGTTCTTTGATAACAGGAGACACTGTGAACCACTCTCAGACACAGAGCTGTTCTCGCTCTCTGTCTCTCTCTCGCTCCCTCTCTTTTTAAACACACACACACACACACACACACACACACACTGAGCTGTCTTTTTTATCATCATCACAAAGCCCTTGATGGACGAACAGAAG
>OOFG01001728.1:0-12617 GCA_900323295.1 Molva molva | reverse complement strand
TATTCAATGTGCCTATATAAAATGCTAGTTTTCTGTGAGTACATTGTTGCAAACAGTGGTAGACGAAACCAAGGAGAATGTTAGATGGAAACTGTTGGAGCGTATCATGGTGTCTTCCTGTTTAAATTGAGGAAAAAAACTCTTTCAAGTGGATGGTATGTTACTGTTCACCAGAGGTACGTACCAGTGATTGACAGCACTTGGTGGTAATAAGACATACATCTTCCACAGCACACTTACTGCATCACTGCCCAACACTGCATCACGATAAGTGGCAGTAGCTGAAGTGGATATGTTTGTATCTTTAGCCATGGCTGCATGGTGTTCCTTGTCTTTGCTATAGTGTTGATCCCCTTACACACAAACACACACACTCTCTCTCGCTGTCACACACGTGTATTTGCTCTCCACTCTTTCACTCCAGAAACTCTCTCTCTCATACACACACATGAACATGCGTACATACACATATTACACTCCTACAACAAAGGAGAAACACAAAACTGTTGAGCAAAACAAATCTTTTATTTAGACATTTGGAATATGGCACAAGGCAACCATTATTACCCTCAGTTCACCTCTCAGAATCATTTTGGACCATTATTTATCTTTGTATTTGGTGTCTTTCTCCTCACTGTTGGGCAGGCCTGTCTGCCCTGGGAACGGAGTGATCTTCAGGAAGAAGTAGGGATTACTGTGAACGCGCAGGGCCACCAGGATGGGGATGAGGGCGTAGAGAACGTTGCTCATCAACACGCACCACAGCGTGTCGCCGGGGATCCGGAATGGAGCCGAGGTGCGTGGATGGAGGGAAGCCCCAATATGGGCCCACTGGCACTGAGGAAAGAGAGAGAGAGAGAGAGAGAGAGAGAGAGAGAGAGAGAGAGAGAGAGAGCGATTTGATGGTTCGGGGTGAAATTATGTAACGGCAAGGACAGGATAGTGTTGTGGCTACGGTGTTCCGACGCCCAACTAATGTCCACAACCTACCTGCAGGCAATCATAAGCAAGAGGCCTAAATCCCCATCTGCTCCTTTATGAAAGGCATCCGAATTCACCGTTAGTCCCTTTGTCTGCTAAAATCACTTATTAGTCAAAAGTAGGGAAGGTCATGTTTGCCATGTGGGCAAGCACAGATAAATACTGATTTATTATCCGTCGTGTTGTGGATAGAAGGTAGAGACACATCACTTGTGACAGGTACATTCCCTGCCGCATTTAAGGAAAACCACACTACTACGAAAAAGCCATCACACAACCCACCCGTTGATGGGTTGAATTACAGACCAGCCTCCCTTCTGCCCTCCCTGTCCGAAACACTTTGTGCTGTTGACACGGATGTAAAACCCATGCTGTGTTTAAACAAATTGATATCAATCTCCTACAGAATAATCATCCACATTCCAACCAGACTGATTTGCAATATGGTCACTTCAGAGAAACTGCCTTAGGCCATGTCCACACACCAGCTAAATGTGTAAATGCATTTTATTTTCTCTGCTTTTGGACTTCCATAGCCACAAGCTGGCATTTCCCACCTCCCAAAAAGCCTTTAAGTAGATTCATCTGAAAATGCTGTTCTTGCGTTGCCATTTGGACAGGCAAAACATATATTTGGGAAAACTGATAAATAATTGTAACGTGAACAGACATCTGCGACTCTCTAAAGTCATCTTGCGCAAGAGAGAAGACACGAACAGTGTTTTTGCCAATGCTGGTGAATAATTTAGAATGGACACAAAAACAGTGTTGTTACATTAACCCAGCATAGTGTGGACATGCCCTTAGTCAATGTTGTGGAGAACTCGCGGTCAACAAGACAATCCATCAGCAAGTCCGTTTTTTTTCATTGGCTGCTTTCAACACAGTCAAGCATCAGCTCCTGTCCCTGTAGATGGCGTCACATGGACTGTATCTGTAACAGGCGACAAAGCTACTAAAAAGTTTGCGCCGATACTTGATCAGCTAACTTCAGCTGACCATGACTTGCGTGTGTCTCCCGCCCATGTGCAGATTTACTCTTGGGGGAAATCAGACGGTTCCCAACGGAGGCATCGGCGTGGGATCTTGTCCAGCCGCTAGTCATTTCACGGCTCAACTGTTGCCACAGTGCAGGCTGTTAGGAGTTCTACAAGTGATTGAAAAAATGCAGCTGCACGTCTGGTATTCACCCAACCTGAGCGAGCCATGTTACAACTCTCCTCGGCTCACCCTGTGGGGGTCCCTGTAGCAGCCTTCATCGAGTTCAACCCTTTGATGCTGCTAGTCACTGGATCTGCACCCACACACATTGCATCATTTTTCATTCATACAGCCTATATATAAAATTTGCACTCAGCTATTCTACTCCCGTCTAGTTTATTTTGAGACTTGATTGCAGCATAGTTCAATGTGGATGGTATGCCTTGGCTGCTCTTACCCTCACTTGTATGTTGCTTCGATAAAAGCTTTGACTAAAATGTATCTAATTGTTTTAACCTTAAATCACTTGTACACTTACCCTTCACAGGAAAGTCTAGTGATTATGGATTTGCTTGCCAGCCCAATTGATTGGACAAATTGTTTTATTTCCACGGCCCACAAAGCCCACAAAGCCACTTCTTGTCTCTTTTCATCGTAATCATTAGTGTATAGATAATTTAAAATGGAGAAGATTGCATTGCATAGAGCGTGTGTTTTATAGCGTGAGGACTCTGCTGAAGCAAATGATGGGAATCATGGCGGAGATAATAGTATACGGTTGATACAAAATTTGTTACTTGGAAGTATGCAGTCTGAACTGCTTGGATTGTCATGGCTGTCTCCTGGCGGTCTTACCTGGATCAAAGCCCCTGAGAAGAACATGGTCCAGTCTGGCATCCATGTACACCCAGGCTTGAGGAGACCGTAGACAAACGAGCCCAACAGGGGCAGCCCGTAGAAAAGGAAGTGCAGCATCTGCAGGAAAACAGCAGAATATCGTTAGGTCAAAATAGCAGCAATAGCAAGTGTCTCTTTTAATGCCGTTTTTATCCTCAAATGTACATGTTGGGCATCTACTCCTGACATTTTCCATTTAAGTACATAATATATCCTTATTATAATATATCATATGATATCTTAGTAGTATCATTTGAAATATTATGAATGCACAATAATATTATGAATGCACAATGAATCTGATTAATGAAACTCCACTTAACTAAAAAATGATCTGCTGGGAATTGATCAGAACTGTAGTTGATCAGAACTGTGGTCATAACCTGATGGAAGTGCACACCAACACACTCCAAAAGAAGAGCTAATTTAAAATCTATCAATGAAATGAGATACACACCCATAATGTCAAACTTAGGCTACACTGCACGGATCCACTGTTGTTTTGAAAATCAGATCAAATGCGTGTTCCCTGTTTCCTGGACTTGGCAAGATAAATTTAACACATATGACATATTCTGTGACCTAATTGCTGTGACCAGTTAGTAAAGAAGCTACTGGGGAGATTTTGAGTGCAGTCTTTTTCTCTTTTATTCTTATTTTTATATTCACACATCAAAACAATTTCCTTCAGACTGAGCGCAAAGGACATGTTTTGAATAAAAGCACATTAAAGGAACTCTTGATTTTTTTGCTGCTGTATAATAGCTTCACGCCACGTCACTGAGCACTCTTTAATCCCAGTCTTTGGGTGCAGATGAATTCAAATGAACGTCTCTCATCGGAGGGCCAATCAAAAACGCCCTTCAGCCTTTTGTTTGAGTGCATTCCCAGAGCTTCCGCGGTCATCTGTCACATGTAGTTCATCACAGTGGATGATTAAAATGGCGGTTCAATGCAAGAGCAGCGTTACCCTTTGACTGCAACACACCAATCCCTAATGCCCTCCCTCAACCACACGGGACTCAAAAGCTATCTATAACCACACACGCACACTCAAACGCTAATCACAAACTATACACACACATGCACACTTTTGAAATAGAGCTAGACAAGGCATGCTTTAAATGCTACACACACACACACCCAATGTGATGCTGAGTTATAGGTGCGCTGGGTAGGGATTAGCTTATCAAGTTCTCAGCATGCAGTTCGCCCGTCTGATCAATGAAATGCAATTGTGTCTGGCCAATGACAAGGTCTTTGGATAACCTATTGACAGGCCTACGTAGTGCTAAAAACAGACACACGCACATACCACACACACACACATACACACACAACACACGTACCCAAACACAACCAGTCGCAACAACAGTTTCATTGCTTAAACACATGCAACGGCCTCTTAACTCTTTTCTTATTGTTGCAGTTATGACAAATGGGTAGCAATCACAGCATACACAGATACATGCGACACACACACACACACACACAGCAGCCTGCTGTTGAAACAGCAGTTGAAATGTAAACACCATTTATCCATCACTCCATGCTACTTTAAATACCCAGCCACATACTAGACTGTGGACTGGGAGCCAGGCTGCTCACCATTTTGTGTGTGTGTGTTTGTGTCGCAGTTTTTAGTTTTAAACCTACCATCATATAATTGTAACAGATACAAATTTGGTAGATGCTTTTTAGTGTCATAAAGATAGGGAACCGAAACACTGTCCTCGGCAGTGTTAATGGTATGCACTACCAGTTGAGCTAGATGGGATCAATCAGGAAATATAAGGAAAACACACACAGTCATGTTGTTCTTTTTTTTTTATCAAAGAATATAATCGAAAAAAGTAATTAAAAAGTAATCCAAAAAGAGTTAAGTAATCTAAAAAAAGTTATCCTTTAAAAGTATTCAAAAAAAAAGTAATCCTAAAAAGTACTTTGGTTGATGTGGTTGATGTTTTTTAGTGTCCTGAAGAAAGTAGTTACAGAACAACTGACCTTGGAAGTGTTAATGCTATGCACTGCCAGGTTAAAAAACTAAACGTTTTGGAGACCTGATTACCGGGAATACAGCAGTCGTTGACAAATTTGACAAATTTGAGCAAATCAGGGACTGAGCTATAGATAGGCGTTACCAATTGGGAATAATAAAAAGAAGAATCCTTACAATATCAAAAGGTATCCACGGATACTCTGTGAATACCTAATAAGGGAGAAAGGAACAACCCACCATAACTTTGGGGTAGCCCACAGGATCGTTCAGGTAGGGTTCATATTGCTTCAGGTAGACGGAACAGGCTTCTAGCGGGGAATTGAGAGCCACCTGCATGCACGTACAAACACAAAATATCATAAGCAGTAAGCAGTATATGTAGAAACCACTTTTCAAATTCAAAATACTCTGACAATCATTACTTTTTAGCACAACAACAAGCCTAGAACAACAATTATGAACTGGCATGCATGCATTTGCATTCAACAGTGTGCATGAAACGGTATTAAAGAGGCGGAATTAAATCATCTTAACTTCCAGCCAAACAGTTATTTTTAGTGAGTCTGTTGTATTTATTACCAGTCCTCTGAGGATAGTGAAGGCCATGGCGGATAACAGGAGCAGTACCAGCACCAAATCCTGGGGGCGCCAGATCAACTTCATGGTCTGCACATTGTGGGCCTGTAGCAGGACATTAAAGGCAAACCAAAAAAAGTTCAAGGTCATAGTTTCTAGCACTATATTCACATTCAAACATGTATATATACTGTATCTCTAGGATCAGGATACTGTTTTGTGTAAATACATGTATATAGTACATGTCTTTAGATACTCTCCAAGATGTTTTAAACTCACATTGTATCCGCCAATGAGCGGTCTGTCCTTGGCCCGAGTGAACAGTGTGATTGTCCCCAATACAGGCATCAAAAGGAACACAAAGTTGATCCAGAAAGCTGGACGGATTTCCGACCCATATTTACCTGCCAAAATGTAGAAACAGTGTGTGTGAGAGAGAGAGAGTTAGTCGGGGGTGGGGGTGTGTGCTACGAGTTCAATTCTAAATGTGGAGAATCCGGCTAATTTGAAATTCCAAATGTTCACACACACCTAGGATTTATCGTGTTATATTATGGGAAACTCTTAAGAATTATTTTAATCACTACCATGGTAGTATCTTATGTGATATATCCCTCTGTGTGTGATCGATCAATTTCCTCTTCTCTTGTGTTTCAATTTGTATTCACACTACAGGGTAAGGTCAGCTTGATTTTAAATTTCTGACACATACAAAAACAGAAAAATCCAATGTCTTCAGTCTAAACAGACAGTTACCATGTATGTGTCTTTCATGTCAGCAAAACAAATGTCTCTGCTGGCCTGGCTTGGCAGCAGGACATTTATAAACATGAAAGACTGTGTTAGCTAATGGGGATATTATAGCAAAGCTCTAGTATTTCAGGCGAGTATCGAAATAGAGGCATTCGAGTCGGTTGCCTAATTCACAGAAGATGTGGGCTAACAATATCTTTACATACAGAAGAGCTACTCTTCTGACACTATAATCAGAGGAAGTCAGTGATAGATCGGCAGATGTTAAGTCCTTTGCTTGTCTAAGCATGCAGGCTATTAAAGTGGAGTAGAGCAATCACTACACACTGCTGTCAGATATAGGTCACATAAAAAATATTAATATGACCAGCCAGGTAATAAAAATTGATGATCTGTGTAAAACAATCTGAACTGACTGTAGTGTCAGCATCTGGTTTACTTCCAGATCTCTTATGTCCCTTTACCTGCCCATAAGAGGGCCCCTTGGTCTTCATGATCCTGTGTCATTGTCTATTACCTGGGGTTATTTTGTATTAAGTTGGCACGTGGGTCCTAACTGGTATCAACGGACACATGTGTACATTCAGAAAGGCACACCTTCCTTGCATACAATCACACTAAATCGAGGTTGTTCAAATTAGCTTGGTACCAAAAAACTAGCACATATCTTAAAAACTAAGGCTGAGGGACACGTCACTACATGCTTATACTGACAAAACAAAGGAGCTGATCACCTTCAGGTAAGCTTGAACTCCCTTTGGAAACGGAAAAAACAGATGCTCAATCTCTGGGCTTCAGTCGCAGCTTGGGAAGGCAAAGCAAGGCGGTTGTATATTTTATTGGTTGGGCAACAGTGGGGCTCCACGGTAGCCCAAATGTTTGCTCGACTAAAGCCCAGATAGAGTGACTGGTGGAGAGGGGAATAGCAGATTAGCCAGCCTCACCTGAGACGATGCCAGCGATAAACACACTCATGTTGGCACAGAGAGAGCCGGCCCAGAACAACCCCATGGTTCTGTAGGACTTCCTGGGAGGATGGACAGGGAGAACCACGGCAATTAATGCTTAGCAGGTTGTTGTTCAGTTCCAAATACATAGTAATGTGAATTGTTCTGAGCCTGAGCACAGTTCTGTCAGGGAGATCACCTCACACAAAAGGCACCATTTAAAGCTTATTTAATTTCAGCAATGGCTCCACACCATGGCTGGATCTGGATCTGGAAATGGATCTTACTTTACACACCAAACTCTTGAACTCAGTGAGGGTACTTTCTAACTGATCTAAGATACACTCATCTTTTTATACTCTGTTTTTATTATGTTTTTTAATATGCTGCTTTTTTTTCAATAAACCTATAATATACTCTTCTTTTATTAGCAGCCAATTGTATGGATTGCATAGAGAGAGGTGGGCTGTAAAATGCTGATGTAGAAGAAGCGATGAATCCGAGAGAAGAGTTAGGAAGGCGTCGACTAGGAGATTAAATCATGAGTTCATCATAACAAAGTCAATATGTATCCGGGACCTGAGAGAAATCCATCCGCAGAACCGTGAGAATATAGCGAAACAAAAAGATCCTCGGCAACCTTCGCGATACATAAAGATGGAGCGTATCATTCACATTTATGATCGCTTCCCTAGATACCTTGTTTGAGGCTGCGTAACGGCGCAGTGATGGTGGAAGTGGTGATGCCCCTACCTGTCTGTTATCCTGCTGATCATCATCAGGTACATGACGAAGTGAACTATCCCATCCCAGTAGCACATCATAATGCCATAGGCTGAGCCCAGGTACGGCTCTCCCTAGAACACAGACATCAAATATAGATCTAGTGATTATAGTTTTTCCGGCCCCTGGCTATGGAATGTCACCAAATGTCATCCTGTCACTGTATAGTTTATGCATTATATGGATATTTTGGAAAGCTTGAGTTTGAGAGTTTTCTATCTAGAATGAAACGCATAGTACCTATTATACTATTTAAATAGTGCATATTTTTATATGTACATACATGTATATACAAACACTTTACCTACCTAAATTGATTCAATACATTTTGTCAGCATGCTGTACATATACCATAAGGTGACTTACTGTTTTCTCATAGAATTCCATGAACCCAGAAACGACACCATCTTGCTGCAGAGCACTTGTTAGGTCAATGACACACGTGAAGCAGAAAACAGCAAACACTAGAAAAAATGAGCATATTAGTAAAGTAAAAAAATAAGGCTGTGCGTGATACACTTTCATTAATTTCAATGAAAGACTTTCATGACCCATCATAATCATACATGGCTCCATTCAATTTCTGGTACTTTGTTGGTCCTAGACTCCCTTGAAATCAGGGGGTATTGTTTCAGATCCACAATCCCAAGCTGTTTTATTCAATTGGTTCTGGAGTTCAACCCTGGAATTCATGACTTGCTAAGCAGCTACGTCTGTGGAACAAATGGCATTCAGTAGTCCTAATGACTGTGATTGAAAGCACCACTCTATTCCATGTAATTACCCATTCTGCTCCGTCAGTCTATTTAAAAAAAGAAAAGAACAGAACACATGCCTGAACACTCAATTCTATAAAGATGTCTGAAACGAACACAAGTAGTTTAAAAACATCTTCAACCATGTATTTTCACCTGTCCGCTCTGGAAATGTTTTTTTACCCCCTGGGACCCTCATTGTCTTTTTCTCTACATTATTTGACATCTTTACTTTAAAACATTTCCATGCATCCACTTGGCAATTCATTTCAGGTTTGTAGAGATGTTTCTTATATTTTTGGGCAGCCACAGTAACATATGAGAACACATGTGAACAAGAGTGACTTCCCACTGCATTGATACTACTTGGAACTTGGAGTACTAGGAGTTGTACTTGGAAACATACCAGTTTCTAAGAACCAAACAGACAATATGTCCAAGGTCCAAGCAGATCCACATGTTATTTTGCAAGGGCAAGTTTTATAATGTCATATATCTGAATATGCTACGGCTATTATGCAAATTGCCTGATCTCCATATTTACACATTATGAAAATATAGACTATTCTTCATAAACAATAAAATAGGGGTAATATTATAAAATTGAAGAATGCCATTGTAGAGTTCTCTTGCACTATTGCCACATGGGGGTCATAACTAATACCAAGGCTTAAAGCTTTTCAGCACTTTTCTGTCATATCTGTCCTTCAGGCACATGGGCAGGATTATGTCTACACACAGATACAAATCAACACAACGCTTATTGCATGGAAAGACAGACATGCAAACACACATCTACTGCAATGTGAACTGTTGTTTGATGTGTAATCCTTGGGGGAGAGATATGTCTTTGGCATCTAACAGGAGAATATGAGGGGGATTATGGCTCCAGAAACGGTGCTCATACCCCTCTGGTGTTTTGGGTGGTGATATACAATCAACTAAAATAAACTTTCTGCCGTAATGATATTGCCATTGGGAATATTGGGGCATGTTTGAGTGGGTATTGAGGACTTGACTACTGGGCTCTGAATTGCTAACAAATGGTTGGTCTGCCAAAAATGATGTCCTTTGGATGGCTTCCATTTTGGAAAATGAGGTAAAAGCCATTGTGTAGTTGTGCTATAAATGACCTGACTTTCTTAAATTACATTATACACCTTTCACCTACAACATCTCTTAAACACAATGATGTTGTTTGTCTTGGAGTGCCAAGGTTTCTGTACTGTAGCATAAAGTCTAAAGTATATGTCCCTCTGCTATATTACATATATTAACCAAAGGACTTATTCAAGTGTCACCCAGGCCACACAAATGCCAGTGTGGGTTTAGCTTTTACTCTGATCCCTGAACAGTGGAAGCAGCTTTTCGAATAACAAATGGAAACACAATGAGAACAATTCATGGTTTCAATCCAACACAGGTTTCTGAGAAGGTTCTGGAAATCCTTTCTTCAAGGGTTAAGGATTTTAAATTAAGTCTCAAGCCGCTTCAACTATGTTGGGAAATACAATTCTGTACATTGGGAATTACAATTCTATATGTTACCAAAGAATAAGACGTCTTTAGGTGGGTTGCCACGAGTTATGAGGAAGTAGAACAGAAATACGAGCACCAAAACAGCGATTCCAACCTCCAAGATCACGTAGGGCCTGAAACAGAAAACCACTGTTATTCATTCATATTTGTCAACTGAATATTTGCGATCAATTATAAAGTCAAGTAATCAACGGTGTTAAGCTTTATTTCGATTGCTTTCAGTACATAGTTACCTATCGATTATTAACTATGGAGCTTATTATTGATTTTCACAATGTTGTGCTCATCTCTTAACCCATTAAAGGTGATGTATGTAAGATTCAAGAGTGGTAAAGAGACAAGGCAGGATTTTGAAACTGAACAACCAAAATGCCAGACATGTACTGTGGCATGTCAATGAGGGAAGATAAATATGTTTAGGGCATCATCCTCTCAGAAAAAAAACAACTTATTTGGAAAGTTACTATGTAAGAAAGCCAAACAAAAGTATGGTGAGAGGAAAAGGAAAGGAAAGTTCCCTCGCTATCACTGTGATTGTACAGCATAAGAAAGATTTATGCACACATAGTGTTTGTTTGCAGAGTGGAAAAGCACAAGGCACATTGTGTGTCAGGAGCTATTTATCAAACTCCTCTGCACAGGTTGTATTGATTTTCAACCTCCACATACTGAAAGGAGAGCCAGCAGGGATATTCAAAGACGTAGAGTGTATGCATTGGTAAAAATTAAAAAAAAAGCCATATACATGAGAACTACCAGCCATTCAACGCCGTAACGTGTCAAACCTGCAGTTGCAGTCTATTTATCATCATTTGCAAAACAATATGAGTCATCATTAACGAACAAGGGGTCGGATACAGTTGTTTAAACAAAAACAATTTTAACAACTAATTGTGTTTGAGCACTTCAGATGAACTGACCGTGATACATAGTTCCTGAGGTTTAGAAACTTGTGTTAGTAATACTAATACTTACACTAATAGCATCAGGGTTTACCGCAACCTGAAGAGGAGATGCTTACTTTCAGCCACTAAGTGAATCACCTGCTCTAGCATGGCCAATCATTTGTTGGAAAGTCAATGCAGTTTCTGTTTTGCAAGTTGTTTTTAAGTATATAATCTCCAATCTAATATTAAATGGAGCATTGCTTGCCTTATTATGCTGGTTCAGTTATAGTATAACACAACAATTTATTTACCCCCAGACTCTGCAATGAAGGAAGAGTTTCTTGTGTATATACTTCTAGCAAAGAAAGAAAAAAATGAAAGAAAGAAAGACAAAAAGAAAGAAACTTACTCTTGAAGCTCAGGGATGCTGTTCATCGCATAAAGAACGCCAAGGGCAGAAAATGAAAATAAGAAAACTATGGTCTCCATCTTGTCGAACACGAATCCCTCCCTATAGAATCACAAACTTCTCTGAAATAAGAAGAATATTGGGTTTTAGTTTTAATATACTTGAAAAAAAATCCCAAATGTTGCTGCTGTTACCAGAGAAAAAGTAATATGAACCAAACTAAAACAAGAATTTGATATAATTTTGGAAAAAAGGCAGCTCTTTCTCTTACCTGCTGCTTGCCCTGTGGATGGATTAATCAAATGTCTGGCCCAGAGCATACATGGCCTTTACACAGAAAATAATGAATTGGAGACTATGACGCTTTGGGGAAGGTTATGCAAGTTGGTTTGGTCAGAGGTTTACGCAAATCTTATTAGAGTCGGGTTGCTATAGCTCGCATTGTAACAGGCCTCATTACAAGTCACATTGCAACTTTATTTTGCAATGCATGTTAATCCTACATGTGGTTTATGAAATCACTCCAGATAATCTCTTTTTCCTCATTTAATTTCAGTCACTATGTTCAAATTAAGATTTTTCTAACGTGTTGGATGATGAATAAACCTTATATTGCACTGGTCTGTAAAACAAAAACCACATCATTTTTTTAATAGCTTTGAGCATTTGCAAAGAGTGGCAAAATATGTCCAGCAGAGTGCGCCAAATGCAAACTTAAATCGTATGAATGAGGTCATTTTTTTATCGGGTGTTCGCATAACAACAAATATATTAAATCGATCTATATCGATCCATCTATCTATCTATCCATCTGTCTATCAGGCAGACAGACACTTTCAGTCTATCTTTCTGTCTGTTTGTCTGTCTGTCTGTCTTTCTGTCTGGCTATCTATCCATCATGATGAACTATCATGTCTCTTTGTAGGGTCTTTGTGCAAGGTGCCAACGTGCCTCTTTCCTCCTTACTGCCACTATCTTCCTCTTCATTCTCACGTTCATTTTCTGCCTTGTCTGCAGGAGAAAAAAAAACACACTGTCTGACCCACAGTATCTGCATCTGACAGAGATGATAAATGGCATTCTGTCATGTCTTGTAGCTTGCCAGCTTGG